>QLTV01001179.1:2037133-2050340 GCA_003457575.1 Thermophis baileyi | reverse complement strand
ACTCTAACCACTGCGCCACCTCGGCTCTTTATTGTCAGTTCCTTGTAATACTGTAGCAAATACTACTGTTTTGAAATATAGGTAATTAAAACAGTTCATACAAACCCCAATAACATGCCTGTTTACCAATATAGGATGGAACTTTGCAAAGCATATAATAGAATGTTTCAATTTTTGTTTGGATAAGAAAACATAATTATACTTGGCAAAAAGGTAAATAAAAGAAGGGAAGATATAGATAAGGTAGATAGACGGGATTAAAGTGATGAGTGGAATGTTTGCAAGAGCTATAAGTTAATATTAAAGAAGATCAAGTTGATAATATTTGCCCACGCAGTAATCAGAGATCAAATCCATCTCACTGATATGCAGTTAACTACTGTGCTTCTAATCTAGGGCCACAGAACATCAAACACTTATATTAAAATACGTAAGTGGTCTTCCTTGATATCCCTGCATACATATTTTGCTCTGCGCTGAAATGTAGTTGTCTTAATCCCTTCGTTGCCATGTAGTTTGGGGTTAAAGAATGCATGGAAGATGGCAATTTGGCCCATAATTTTCTATGTCTGGAGTCTGGAGTATGAGTACTTACTCATAAGAACATAAGCAATGCTTTGCTAGATCAGACCCTGGCCTATCTTGTCCAGCAGCCTGTTCTCACAATGGCCAAAGAACTGCACAGGGAAGCCATTGGTCGCTCAGCCAAGAACCCTCAAGGGCTTTCACACTGCCATCAAGGCTCATAGCTGTTGATCCCATGACTTACTGTACATGAATTGGTCCAACCCTTTCAACTCAGCCAAACTGGTAGTTAGCACAACATCTTGTAACCATTCCAAAGTTTAATTCTGTGTTGTATAAAAAAATTCCTTTTGTCTGACCCGATACTTCCAGTATTCAATTTCATTGGGTGGTGTTAGATTCGAAAAAAAAAGAAGAGGCGAGACATAGGAACAGTTCAGCACCTTTATTGTCTATTAGCTAGAACTAATACGGACTGCCGGCAGGCTGCAGGGAAGCCGCTTTTAAGGGCTTCCCTGAAGCCTGCTAGCCACTGACAGCAGTTTAATTCTCCCGCCGCTAGATTAGCCAATCAGCGGTGGCTATGCAAATTTGTACTCCGTACGTCAGTATGTAACAGTTTGAACATTAATTATAAAAATTATTCCATACTTTCATGACTTGACAATGGAACCCAAATGTTTTTCTGGAGATTCCAAGATTGATTTCTGTACCGTCAACTTTGCCTTTATAGTCTCCTTTTACTTTGATGTTAATGGCAATATAGACATATAAAAGGCAATATTATTTATAATCAGATTAAATTTAAAAACAAAATTAATCCTGGATAAAGAAGTAGTTAAGTTACCCTTTTTTCTTAAACCTTGGTATGGAGGATCAAGGTTTTGTTTTTCTTGAGACAAACTCCACTCTTTGCTAGAAGTTTTAAACATGCAGAAATTCTGATGGCTTGTTAATAGCACGTCACTTTAAATTCTTGCTGCTCATAATTAATTCACAAAGGTAGAACAGCTGGAAATGACAGTCTTATTATATTTTGCATTTGCTGGTTTAAGGATAATTAAACTGACCCAAAATATCTATGAGATGTTCCCATTGTATAGCTATAGTAGTTGCAAGAATAATATAATTCATCTTTACCAAGGTATGGTACATCAAAGGAAAAATGCAATAATTTAAAAATTATATCCAATTAAATCAGTTCATAGCTAATAGATCTCCCACTGTTTGGGAAGCATTATGTGCATAATGCAATCATTCCATAGCAACTAATATAAGGAAAAAGGCCTATAATTTGTATTAATTATGGCTTTATCTAGATGATGGCATGTGCATTAAGGAAGTATCAAAAATGGACACTGCCAGTTAAAGAATGTTTAAACAGGTAAACAAGGATATGTGTGGATTATGGTGAGAAGTCTAGAAGGAGGCCCCTATGGTACACTGGGAACTCCCCATGGTTTTTATCTCTGTCTCTCTATCTGTCTATCTTCCTTCACTCCATTGTGGCCATCATCTTGGGCTTTTTACTGCACCCTCTGGCCCTCCTGCAAATTCCCTTGAACCAAGCTTCACTCTTGATGCTGACATGTCCATGTCTATGAAGTTTTCTTGGCAACAATAGAGGAACTGCTAGGAGCTTCTGTAGGGTGAATCAATAAAAGTCAAGATGGTAGCCAACACAACACAATTGAAACACATGCAAAAGGGGCAGGGCTTTGATCACATGGCCATGCCTGTCAACTTAACTTTTTTTTACCCTCCTGACAACACTCTTAGGGTACCTCTTGTTGAAATGGATTGGACTAAATAACCTCTAACAATTCTATGGATGTAGGGTGGGAAATGTAAATATAACATACAACTCATTCCACATTGCATGCATACATACATACACACATGAATTTTGAGTGTACTGGTCAATCAGTCAAATTTTTAAAGAACTATGGGATATTAATAGGACTGGTCAGAAAGCTCAAAATAACTTCTGTTTCTTATTCTTTCCATCCTTCCATTTTCTCTGGGGAAGGAGAAATTTTAGTAAGCAGTGGGAGATGCCTGTGCACTAGAGAAGCTTTTTGTGTCCTAATGCTATTTCTTTGCCTGATGGGCATCTGAACAATTTTGTAATACTGAAAAAAATGAAACAATCAGAATCAGATCCAGTGGCAGAGACCAACCTGGAGTCTAAACTTGTCCACTTGAAAGGAAAACAAGAGATTCACAGGATACTGTACATTGGGTATAATGTGTTTCAATTAGAGATAATGAAGACTCAGTCCCAAATCTTATTGCAAAAAAAAAAAAAAAAGAATCTTCATTCCACCAGTTTTTGCTCCCAATTAGACTTTGCCAAACAATGGGAAGAGTAAATGCAAATTAGGGGTTTTGTTCATTTAAGCAAACTTGAAAAGTTCTAGAAATCATCTGCTTTCTTTGTTGATCAGTTTTGACATGATTACCAACTGCAACATGACTCCTTTAGGATCCGGTGTGTATTGATTGTTATGGATTGGTCAGGTCCTCATCTTATGACATGTCCCGTATCCTTCTCTGTAGCAGTGCCTGCCTTCTGGAAATGAGGTTCTCTCCAAGATTGTTTCTTTTGTGTTCTGTTTTTGTGTTTTTTGTGTTGTCCTTTTGTTTTTAAATGTTTTTAATATTTTGTAAGCTACCTGGAGTGTAAACCACCTAAACTGGATGGCATATAAATTTAATAAATAATAATCATACCGGTAATAAAAATAATCCAATTTTTGGCACACTGTTCTTAATAGTATAGAAAAAGCAATTTGGACACAGGTAGTAAATTAACAAAAGACTGTCATCTCTAAAGTATTTTTCTTGTGGCTACCATGTTGCATGGACAATTGTCTTCTAAAAAAAATATGAAAGTAGCACAACTGGAAGGTCTGAGAAGAAAGAAAGAAAGTTAATAAAGGGAAGGTGTACACAAAGCTTTTCAGCAAGAACAAAACACTTCCTACTGCATCTTCCAGAGGTATAATTACAGCATAGCATACTTTGAATCTATATTTTGACAATCCCTATACTGAATACAAAAATGAGATTATCCTTGTTTACTTTTAAGTACCGTAGGTTCTTAGGTTTTTTGCATGTTTTGTCTCCGAAATATAGAAATGCATTTGTATGCATGATAGGGAAAGAGAAAATGAACACAGCTTTTCTACAGTTCTCAATTTGGGAACTATTTCTTAAAATTCTGTCACGCCATGGTTTTGCCACTTCGAAGACCACACAATCGTTCTGTTAGTATATCACAAGAATGTCAAGATTGTGTCCATGAGTGGAACGGGATTTTCAGACTAAAATGGACCACTTACTGTATACTCTATTGCATAAATTAAGTTACCAAGCTACTTCCACCCTATTTATGATGGTTACTAAGGCAGCACTTTTTCTTTTAAAAGAGTACCTACAATGTCATGCTTTACCACAGATTGTTGTTTTCCACAGGGTGTCCTAGATTTTGACACAAATAAATCTTTCTACTCAAACAGGAAAATCAAAACACAGTTATTCTAAGAACGCAGTATTTGGTGGAAAAAAGGGAGCCTAAACTTGGAAAGCACCCTGCAGTGTAGAAAAACAGAACTTTATTATTTCACTAGTTTTCTCTTACTACCAAAACTCTTTATAGCCCAGGTTTTCCTTCTCTTGTGTCCAGATTTTATTAGTTTAGATCATTTTATGCTGGGAAGTCAGCCAGTTAAGACTACAAAGAAGCCATTAATTAGAGAGTTTCTTAGTGAAATTCAGTATATATGAACTAAATAGTATTAACTGACTTTCAAGAAATTTTATCATTGAAATATCTATGTTCATATTGTACTCATATGTGTACTACTCTAAATACATCTAAGAACAGATTAAAATATGAAAGAAAAACAATATCGTTCCCTTTTGGAATTTGTAATATTTGCCATTATTATATCATATACAATTTTAAATAAATAGAGTTTTGGTACAGATTTAAATAAGAGAGCAATTGCATCTTTATTATTATTTTTTGTCAAGTTCTCTTCATTCTATGTATCTGCCTTTGACTCTCACTAGAATCTGGATTTTAGTTGAAATAATAACAAAGATAATATAATGTGGATCAAAATGTGTGCTAAAATATTTATTTGTAGCTATATTCTATCTATCTATCTATCTATCTATCTATCTATCTATCTATCTATCTATCTATCTATCTATCTATCTATCTATCTATCTATCATCTATCTATCTATCTATCTATCTATCTATCTATCTATCTATCTATCTATCTATCTATCTATCTATCTATCTATCTATCTATCTATCATATTTCCCTGAAAATAAGACCCTGTCTTATATTTTTTTGAACCCTGAAATAAGCGCTTGGCCTTATTGCCATGCAATCAAAAGCCCAATTGGGCTTATTATCAGGGGATGTGTTATTTTGGGGGAAACAGGGTATCATCTATCTATCTCTACCTATCACCTATAAGAGGTAAGATAATAATAAGATAACCTTTATTGTCATTTTTTACTGTGAGCACAGTGGCACACATTAAAAATGAAATTCTGTTGCTTGCTCTCAAAAGAAAGTATATATATACCTACACTCATACACACACACACACACACACACACACACACACACACACACATCACTGTCCATTTTGAATACGTAGCAGAAATATCTTCTCGCTCGCTCTTTTCTTTGGACTATTAACAATTCCTTTTTTTCCCCAGTGAGAGAATTTGGACTGAACATTACTGGTCAATCAAATGTTTTATTCTCAGGAGGAAGCGGAAAAAATTACTTGAAAATGGCTGGAAAAATTGTGGTTCCAGAAGGAGTTTTGTAACGGTGGACTCAAGGTCAGCAAAGTGCTAAATGCTGTTCCCGACTCTTTTCAATCCCTTGGTGAACCAATTCATGCTGCTCTTTGATTAGACCAAACTGAGTTGACTACTTAGAGGGCAATGATGCATCTGTTAAATTCATTTATTAAAGCCATCCATTTCTTGTTCTTTGTCCTATGCTTGATATTTTATTTTGCTAAATTCCTAAAGCGTGTGTGTATATGTGTGTTTGTACTTGTGTATAGAAAAAACCCTTTGAAAAGCATGGGAGAAAACAGCAAAGTACAAAATGCAGATAAAATTTGTGGATCCCTATTTGTTACATAACCCAGATGTTTGAATTGTGCCAATAAACCAGGGTTTAGGATGAGGAACAGCAAGCTGAGTGCTAGGGCTTTTACAATGTGGTACTAAATTTTAACTAGATATTAAAAATGAGGGTAGAGAAGGTTTAAACATACTTTATTCTCCTTAATGTCTTTTAAAAAAACTATCTGTGGGTTAACACGGACATCTCTTGACTGTTCATACTAGTACTATGAAAAATTTGATGTTTCATTAAGATTTTAAAAAATCTTTTCAAGCAAACCCACGCCATTGGAATTCCCAGTTGGTTTTCCAAACCCAACTACTAATCTACTTTAATCTCCTTAGCATCGGGGATCAAGCAAGGTAAGTTAGATGCTGCCACCTGCTGAGGCCAATCCATTTCTATCCCTAATTATATCTGCAGCATATCCCTGCAGATATAGCAGTCATGTAGAGGCTAACAAATTGCAAAGCAATTGCAACTTCCAGACGTTGAGTACAACTAACTAAATGATGGAAGTATTCAGACAATTGACAATTGTATGAATAGCTTCTTAAAAACAAATAGCAGCAATGGGAGAGTGACCTGAAGAATGGTGGATGATAAGAGACCTTCCACTTTTCTCCCTCCTGTGATTCACACCTTGGTTGTTCTTCACCCCAACCATCACCCACCAGTATGGGCTGTTTGCATTGTACTAGTGAAAACTTTCCTTCCAATATACATAGAAGGAGCAGTGTTCCAGATCTAAACCACTTATCTATCCATTATGCTATTCCTTTTCAAGCAAGCAAGGTCATGTAGAGCACAGGAAAGAAGAAATAAAAAGCCAGCAAAGTGAAAGGCATAAGATAAGAGAAGATAGGATCTCTTATAGACTTTCTTTGGAGAATGTTCCTTAAAAATAAGATTTATCCCTGATAGACCTTTAGGGTGCTTAATTTTTTTCAAAATCAATAAATATACAGTTTCTTATATTCATACATTTCTAATGAAAAAAAAAAAAAAAAAAAAAAAAGCGAGCTTATACAGGTAATCCTCAACTTACAACCACAATTGAGCCCAAAATTTCTGTTGCTAAGAATTTGTTAAGTGATTTTTGTCCTATTTTCTTGCCACAGTTGTTAAGTGAATCATTGCAGTTGTTAACTTAGTAACATGGTCATTAAGTGAACCTGGTTTCCCCATTGACTTTGCTTGTCGGAAGACCGCAAAAGCTGATCACGTGACCCTGGGACACTGCAACCGTCATAAATATAAACCACTTGCCAAGCATCTGAATTTTGATCACATGACCATGGGGATCTTGCAATGGTCGTAAGTGTGAAAAACGGCGATAAGTCACTTTTTTCACTGCTGTTGTAACTTTGAACAGTCACTAAATGAACTGTTGTAAGTCGAGGACTACCTGTATACCCTCTGGCAAACATAATAATCTTGGCCTTCAGGAGGAGTCTTAAAACCTGGCCTTGCTGATTGGCCTGGGGTCTCAATGGAGGCTCCCATACTGGAGGTAATTAGTGGATTAAGAGAATGTTCCATCTCCATCCTGCTGTATATTGCTCCTTTGTTAGCTATATTTCTTAATTTTAATAGTATAATATTTATTATTTTAATGTTCTGATATTCCTGTTTTAGCTTGCTGTAAACCATCTAGAGCAGTGGTTCTCAACCTTTTTAATGCTGCGACCCCCCGCGACCCCCGCCCCACCGCCGTGACCCCCTCCCCGTCCCCTCCCCGCGCACAATGAGGTGGTGGTGGGCTAGCACGCGCTTAGGTGACCCCTGTGAAAGGGTCGTTCGACCCCAAAAGGGGTAGCAACCCACAGGTTGAGAACCGCTGGTCTAGTGGGTAAGGCACCAAATTAGCCCGCGCGCGCACGTTGCCAGTCACCAAGATGGTGGGCTAGCGCACGCTTAGGCGACCCCTGTGAAAGGGTCGTTCCACCCCCAAAGGGGTCGCGACCCACAGGTTGAGAACTGCTGATCTAGAGTCACCTGATGTGAGATGGGCAGCATATAAATTTAATAAAAAATAAAAAATAAATGACATAAAGCTATAGTTTTCAGGTTTTGCTGATAGTTATTTTTTCAGTTTCATTCACTTTTGCTACCACTATTTTGATTAGAGAACCAATAGCAACAGTCCCTAGTTGTCAGGCATAGATATTATCCTATATGGTACTGTTGGGATTTTTAGTTTAGCAACATTTGGAATGCCATAATTTTTGCACCTAGTCCAGTATATTAAATGTGAAACCTATGGGTTTAATCTATTAGCAGGTTACCAAGATAAATCAAATTTATTAAATAGCCCCCTTGTCAGACACTTTGCCTTCTATATTTTTTATATTAATACTACAACCATTTTTGAAAATGATTATTTTTATATAGCCCAAGAGAACCAGTTGGGTGTAGAGATTAAGGCACCAGTCTAGAAAGCAGGAAAGCATGAGTTCAAATTCTACCTTAGGCATGAGGGCAACTAGGTGACCTTGGGCCAGTCATTCTCTCTCAGCCCAACCCACTTCACGGGTTTGTTGTGGGGAAAATAAGAGGAAGAAGGTGTGTTGAGCCGAGGTGGCGCAGTGGTTAGAGTGCAGTACTGCAGGCTACTTCAGCTGACTGCTAGCTGCAGTTCGGCAGTTCAAATCTCACCGGCTCAAGGTTGACTCAGCCTTCCATCCTTCCGAGGTGGGTAAAATGAGGACCCAGATTGTTGGGGGCAATATGCTGACTCTGTGAACCGCTTAGAGAGGACTGTAAAGCACTGTAAAGCGGTATATAAGTCTAAGTGCTATTGCTATTGCTATATGTTCACCACCTTGATTTATTAGTATAAATAATAAAGGTGGTACACAAATGAATGAATGAATGAATGAATGAATGAATGAATGAATGAATGAGTGAGTGAGTGAGTGAATGAATGAATGAATGAATGAATGAATGAATGATGGGATCCCTAAAATAGGTCACTGTGGAATTATGTTCCTTAATTACTTGCCTATAGAATGATGACTGATTGTAGCATGTTGAATAGAAAAGTAAACCAAGACAAGGACAAGAACTGAATATATTATAAATGGGCAAGATTGGCTGATTACTGGCTAGAATTTATTTATGTATCAAATTTAATCATTTAACTAAAACCATGAGAGAATGCTTTCAAGATTTTACATACAATATAATCTATTTTACAGGCTCCCTGCTTGGATCCCCAAGTCTGCTGTTGAAACTAAATTTTAAGGGATTTCTGGAAAATCAGTAAGGTCGGAGTCAATCTCACCTGGGGGGGGGGCATGATGTTTTATAGGGTGGGTGACACCCTAAGAAAGTCTTGCTTCCTGGATTGTATCAGATGGACACTCCTTAGCAAACTAGACCCGTAACATTTCCCTCGTGCCAGATTCGGTGGGACGAGAAGATGGAACTGGGGAGAAGCAGCCCCTCAGATCAAAGAATTCTCAAAAGGAATTTCAAGTACCATTTTGATTCCATTTCCTCTGTGATAGCCCCTTCCCTCTTTTTCTTATCCATATAGTACATTTAAAGTTGTGAAGGAGATGCTTAAATGAAATAATTTGGAACTTATAATAAAGAACGTCCTACTGTTCTATGAAGCATCAACGATGTAATAAATGGATCTGATATTTATAGTATCAACTGCATATTAAAGTCCTGAATAAAAGGCTCTACACGAAGGTTTGATTCCATCCAAAAACCCCAGGATAGCATGTCCAATAGATTAAGGCCAGAAACTTCAAATTCACAGGAGATATGTGTCATGCTTTGTATTTCGACTTGAAGCCTGAAAGACCTGATATTTTGAGTTAATGGGTCCCTGTAGTTATCAGTGAATAATATGTATAAACCTGATGACAGAAGTTACTTGATTTGATTAATTAGAAATGGCATTTTTTTCAGTTATAAAATAAGAGCAAAATCTTTTTCTTTTCTTTTCAATCTTCAACGTATATTTTTAAATTCTGGATTTGGCATGATTTAGCCATTTTTCTTCCAACATCAACTATCTGCCAAATTATGTAGTAATTTAGTGCAGAGGTGAATATTTTAATACATGGGAGGAAAATCATTCATGACAATACTTTTCAATTACCTCTGCTCTAGTTACATACTATCCATGTGATTTACTCCCACTACTCATTAGTTAGAGAAGTTCAATAATTGTTTAAAGACACAAATAAGTTAATAACATGAAAATACAATGTGCAATCTTGTTTGCCAATTCTAGCTGATGAAAGGTTAGACCTTTTCTAGCAAATTCAATCCTATTTCTTTTTTTGGTTTTGCTTTAATATTCCCCACAGTACAGAACAATTAACGTGTACGTGCATTCTTGTATATATGTATGGGTTTTAAAAGCTCTAAATTGGAAGTATAACTTTTCATGCTGAGTTTGTTTGCAGGAGATGTTGAATGAGTTTTTAAGTTTCAGGAAGGTGGTTGAAAGATATCTAATGTATAAGGCATCATTTTCAATATGGCCCTGTTCAGGGGTGAAATCCAGCAGGTTCTGACAGGTTCTGGAGAACTGGTAGCGGAAATTTTGAGCAGTTCGGAGAATTGGCAAAAAGCACCTCTGGCTGGCCCAGAGTGGGGTGGGAATGGAGATTTTGCAATATCCTTCCCCCAGGAGTGGGGAGGGAATGGGGATTTTGCAGTATCCTTCCCCTGGAGTGGGGTGGGAATGGAGATTTTGCAGTATCCTTCCCCTGCCATGCCCACCAAGCCACGCCCACCAAGCCAAGCCAAGCCAAGCCACGCCCACCAAGCCACGCCCACAGAACCGGTAGTAAAAAAAATGTAGATTTCACCACTGGCCCTGTTGAATGTGTGAACACATGGATTTCCTTACCTCTTTTCTTTCATAGCACCTCGCTTCTCTTTCTCTTTTTAGAGAGATCTCTGTGTGGTATACATTCCTATGTATCACGTTTATAAAGATAACATATATCCAGACTGTAGATATGGCACTGACATTTCAAATAAGAGCCATCTTCAACCTGGCACCCTCTTATTATATTGGGATTTCTGCTAATTAATAATCCTGGAAATTATAGTCCTAACACATTATGCAGGAATCAGATTGCAGGTAATTTCTTGCAATTATTGTCACCTAAGGAAAAGACTGAAAAATCCCATTATGTGGGATTCAAATAATTTAACAACCAGTTCGCTCAGAGTCACGTTGGCTGTCGTGGGAGGCGTGGCCCGTCCCCATCCTCCACATGTGGGATGAGCCTCCCGTGATGGTCAACCTGACCCCATCAAAGTGGATGCTGGGCGCTGTGCTGCAATGGAGAAACGGGAAACGGAGCAGCCGGCACGAGGGAAAGAGGAGGAGCAGGGAGAAGAAAGAGGGAAAGCAGCCTTCTCCTTCCCTCGCGCCGGCTGCTCCATTGCCCATTTCTCCATTGCAGCGCAGCGCAGCGCCCAAGATCCACTTTGATAGCAGGGCCAGCAAGTGTTATATAAAATAGCAATAGCAATAGCACTTAGACTTATATACCACTGTAAAGCGGTATATAAGTCTAAGTGCTATTGCTATTGCTATTGCTTTATAATGCTTTACAGCCCTCTCTAAGCGGTTTACAGAGTCAGCATATTGCCCCCAACAATCTGGGTCCTCATTTTACCGACCTCGGAAGGATGGAAGGCTGAGTCAACCTTGAGCCTGGTGAGATTCGATCTGCCAAACTGCTGGCAGCCAGTGATCAGCAGAAGTAGCCTGCAGTACTGCACTCTAACCACGGCGCCACTGCGGCTCTTGATAGTGAGCTTGAACACACTAGAGCTTAAGGAGAAGTTGAGTTAATTCCTGGAATATTTACATAACATGACACAGGGAAACTGATATCTGTAGACAGAAACATATTTGGGAACTAAGGCTACAGAGCATGCATGCTTCTGTGACTTTGGCCAGCTGGTTCAAGGAAGCTGTTCAAGTCAAAGACCTTTAGCACAGTAGTAAAGACTAGTCTTCAAATCACGCAGCCGACACATTTATTTTCAGCCATTCCCCTTCTTATCCCAATGCATTACAATTATGTTTGCTCTGTTACCTACCAAATAGGTCAAAGGAACACTGGGTCAATTAGGACGACCTGGATGTGAACCAGATAATAGTTAAGGAAAGTTTATTGGATTCTAGTGGACATTCTCTGAGCATTTTTACAGACAACTGCTGTATTAACCTAAAGTTAGATAAAATTCAGTCAGTTGCTGAAAAGCTTATTCCCTAATAACTCTCCCTCATAAATTTCCCTAATAAATCTCAGCAAATATAGCGAGGGCAATTCCAAGGATATTGCACATAAATAAGACTAAGATTTTAGTTAGGAACACTTAAACCAGGTCCTTTCATACTGAAATAATGTAATAATGTATTTTGTTTGCTTGAATGATTAATTAATCTGATAATTTGTCAAGAGAGGCCAGAGAGTTTACTGCCCTTTTGACCACAAAGCTCTGTATTATCATTTGTCCATATCAGTACATAAGATTATATGTGAGATTATTTAGAAAGGCCCTCTGTGTTAACAACTCCTTCCTTATACTTGAAACAAGCATTGCTTGAGTGCTTATATCAATTTCTACCCATCTCAAAACTTGCAAGGTTGAAGCTTTTCTCCATGTGATTGATGGTTCATATGGGACAAGGAACGAATGCGAGGCCAGGAAGATCCATACTTCTTCCTTATTTCTCAGACAAAAAGTTAACACAGCTGTTGCTAAAGGTTAAATTTGGAGGTCAGTTTGTTATGCTATTAGGAACATCCATGTAGGTTTAAACTGTATTAATGCCCAACCCCTTTTTTATCCACAGAGTGAGTTAGTCAATGACTACATTGATCCATTGTTGTGTCTTCTTACAGAGGTTCCCGCAACAAAGCAATAGAAATCATTAGAGCTTTGATAAAGAATTCCTCCAGGTCCAGGCAGACACAATGTTCACATTTCATTTATTTTTGCAGCAGCCAGGTATAGCTGTCAAACCCAATGTTTCACGGTGAAGCTGGATTATTTAGGGAGATGAAGCACAGGACACCAAATTTTGATAACTAAACAATGAACAAAATCAGAATAGGTCCTGGAATCTTCAGTCATCTAAAAATCATGTAAGATTTGAGCGGATAGGGTGAGCAACCTTCAAGTTCCTTCCCTGAAATATTGCCGTCCAATGAGACCTTTCCCATTGCAGCCCCTACCCTATCAAACATCCCCCCCCAGCTAAGATCTGATAAGTCCTTACACTTTTATCCTTCTTGGTAAAATCTGGCTCCTCCCCCAGTTGTTGGGATAGGGTGAGGCCAGGTGGGATGAAAATGTAGGTTGGATCAGACAACTGTGGTTGTGGAACCAGGCTTTTCGATTTTTATTGTCTTGTCATTTTATTTTATTATTTATTATTTTATTTTATTTTATTTTATTTTATTATTTTATTTTATTTTATTTTATTTTATTTTATTTTATTTTATTTTATTTTATTTTATT
>QLTV01001179.1:2023681-2037118 GCA_003457575.1 Thermophis baileyi | reverse complement strand
ATTTTTCCCCCATGTCCATTTTATTTTATTTTATTTTATTATTTTATTGTATTTTATTATTTTATTTTATTTTATTTTATTTTATTTTATTTTATTATTTTATTTTATTTTATTTTATTATTTTATTTTATTTTATTTTATTTTATTATTTTTTTTAATTTAATTTAATTTAATTTAATTTTTTAATTTAATTTAATTTAATTTAATTTAATTTAATTATTACTTTATTTTATTTTACACCAACCATTTCACAATCTGAAATGACATTGGGCAGCTTACAATGGCATAAAAGCATAAATATAAAAGCATTACAAGTATTAAAATTAACAACAATTAAATAAACGATAAAAACCAAGACATGTATGGTATGGGAATAGGCTTTTGTCTCTCATTCAATCAAACACTCCTGGCATAGTGGGCGCACATCAGGGCCACAAGCCAAGCAGCAAAGTCAGGTTTTAAGGCCCTTCCAGAGGCTAGCAGGATGGAAGCTAGCAAGATGTTCTACAGGATGGAACGTCTTGCTGTTGGTTTTTATACTGTTGTATTGGTTGTAAGCCGTCTGGGTGATTTTAAGATAGGCCGCTATAGAAATGTTTTAAATAAATAAATAAAGTAAATAAATGTTGCACACACCTATCCTCCCTTTTGGAATTCTTGCCAGGATTGAGATGAATGGAGTCTCTTTGCTCCATTCTCTGATTTCATGGCATCTCGCTGACATGTCTTCCACAAATTGAGTATTTGCTGTACTACAGCACGACACTGGAATCAGATGCTCCAAGGACTCCAGTTGAGTGCCTGCAATCAGCCAGTTCAAATAGCATCATTTCCCCATTAGTACTCCAAATTATTTATTGAAACTTTTAATGGAACAGAATAAATAGCTGCATAGAAGAAAAATAAGGAAAACCTAGTGGATGACGAGTAAAGTGTCAGCAAAACACAAGGAGTATACAATTATAGAATTTAAAATTCATTATTTCATTCGTTAGTTAAATGTATAGAACTAAGGCCTTTATGTCATCTTAAGATCCCTAGAAAAATCTGAACATGATATCAATGTTGATGAAACCACTATTTGTCACTATTCCATTCCCAGAATGGAATGTATAGGGAAATTAGATTATGATTATGTGAGCAAAGATGGTTTTCTGAACTCCTATCCAGCTGTAAACAAGTGCTTCCTAGGAAAAGGGTTTATCTGTTTTGTATGGGCCTACAAAGAAAAAAGTATCTAAAAGCTCTGAATCTGGAGCTACATATAGGATGGCCATCATGCTTATTGTTGTATTCAGATAGTGTGGACTTTAGGTGCAGAGAAAGTTTTGACCCTTTAATTCGTCATCCTGGAGTCATGGGGAAATTAAAATATATCTCCTCTGAATATAGCTAGATTGCGAGTGCAGCCTTATATTTCCTGGCTTTGGTGTCATGACTTTCCATTAATTTCTTCACTTGCTTTGCATTCAGTAGATGCACTGGAGCAGGGGTCTCCAACCTTGGCAACTTTAAGACTTGTGGACTTCAACTCCCAGAATTCCTCAGCCAACTGAAGGGCCAGGCAATAGATCTTCAAATACATGCAGAATTTGGATTAATCTGGATTAATATTATCACAAGGAAGTCTCTAGTGCCGGGGTCTCCAACCTTGGCAACTTTAAGACTTGTGGACTTCAACTCCCAGAAGTCCACAAGTCTTAAAGTTGCTAAGGTTGGAGACCCCTGCACTAGAGACTTCCTTGTGATAATATTAATCCAAATTCTGCATGTATTTGAAGATCTATTGCCTGGCCCTTCTAATTAACATTGTACTGATTACACAATTGTATTTTTAAAAATGACAGTTAAATAGTTCTATTTCTCATTTTCATGTTATACATAAAAGAGTATTTGGTGCCATCTTTCTAACATGGAGGTTGCAAAGGCATGAGCATATATTATTTTTATCTGGGAGTTTTCATACCTATGTGCTTCTTTGAGACAAATGTTGTGGTTTGTGGAAGAAAATCATCTTAAGTTCTTAAGAAAATCATCTTAAGAAAATAATCAGCTATGTCCAGGCATGTGGCTTGAGACCAGTCTATTCTGCCATGATCGGCAGTTCTGAAAAGCAACATTCTTTGCCTGCTGGATGTTCAGCACATCAAATGACAGTTCTGGCATTGTTTTTAGAGGGTTAACTAAGATTAATGAGGAAAGAAACACGAAGCCATAGAGGATCAACATTACAAATCAATGCCTGAATAAATTTAACATGCATTCCATCTGCAGAATGCATGGTGTGGGTTTGTTTCTTAAGAGTGTATCTTTTATGCTTCTAAATAACCCACCAAGACATGAACACTGCATCCAGTTTAATAATGCTTTATTTAAGGTTTATACAGTAGTCGATGTATTGATTGCAGAGGAATTTGTAGAATACAGGAGAATGTTTAATAAGATACAAATAAACTCCCACAGCGCTTGCAATTCCCAATTCACTGCATTTGTGAATTGTAACTTCAGCATTTTAATTCATAGAAAGTCATCAGAAAATGTTCAGTTTTAAAAGTATGCACTTGTTCTGAGCTCAGCCACTCCTGAAAGATGAACATTTATATTTATATAGCTTTTTTATCTGAACCTTTTACTAAAAGCCTTTTCTTTCTTTAAAAAAAAAACCCCTCAGAAAGAATATTGTATTTATTTCTACCTAATTACAGCTTAGACTCTGAAAATGTGAAATCTTTGAGATTTACATCTTTTTGTCATTAAACCTTCCAGAGAAGATGGTGCTTCTCTCTTTCACGCTCTCCTTTTAATCAAAACACTATTATCCTTAGATTGCCTCTTTACATTGCCGCTTGTCTAACAAATCTTAGGAAGTTACTTACCGTCAAATAATTACAGTGCAAAAGAAAAGAATAATACAAAGAGCAGGCCTTTTTACATGTCTGAGTGGGTTTCACAATCCTGTCTCATAATCAGATTCCAGAAATTGAACTTGCAGAAAGTTTGTGCTAGCCTTGTGGATTTTCATTTCAGATGTTGTCAACTCAAGGGCATTTGGACCAATCAATAACTGTCTGTCTTCTTGCACACAGAAAGTTGGCTATTAGAAAAGAGAGGCTTACAGCAGACTCAGCCAATACCATTAGCCCTAGCCTTAGGGCAGTTCTATCCATGTGCTGGGGTAGACACCTGCCCCCTCCCCTCCCCCACCATTAAGAAGGCCACTTGGGATGTCATTTGGACATAGCGGGCAAAGAGCACTTCTTTATTCTTTCTCTTTTTTACACCCAGACTTCACCAAAAATCAATAAATCTGTTCTTTGCTTATTTTCAGAACTTTACTTCAATATAAGGAAGGACTTTCCTTCCAGCTACAAACTCTTGCAACACCAACTCTTTCTCTCTCTTTCTCTGCAGTTTCCTTTCTTAGTGGCCGTTTGAGAAATAATTGGAAATAATACCAGAATTAAACTCTTCTTTTGAAATTAACAGGAAAACCTTGATTGGCTGCCAGGTTTCAAGATTCAGGAACATACTGTATATTCTTTTTTCTTTATGAAAGTGCTAAATGATTTTTAATGAATTGGCCCAACACAACAAACCTTATTTTTTTTTTGCCTTGTGTGGATTGAGTATATTTCAGTAATTGCTCCAAAGACAACAAGTTAAAATGATGTAAAGAAAACAGGAGAATTAATTGCTGAAGCACCTTTGAAATTCTGTACTTTTATTTGTAGTTACTAGAAGATAAATACATGGGGTTTTTTCCCAATCCAAAATGGGCATGATTAAAATTTGTGTGGTTATTGGGATTAAGCCATTACTGAACATTACAGGCATTACTCAAGAATAACCTTATCATTTTTCACCATTCCCAATCTAGGAGGCAAATGCTACCACTAGCAATCAACTACTATTGGTAGCAGTCTAAGACAATGGACATTTCTTCGCTCAGAAGACAGAGTAATATGTATCACACCTTGCAACTAGACTGCTTTCTCAGATTCAGTAGAATTATCTATTGCACTGCCAATATTGAGTGAGAAGTCAACCCAGATCCAGCTGGCATCCAGATATGATATAAGAGATGCACCATCAGACATTGAACCCTGCTTATGCCATGCCTTGAATGTCAAATGAGCATAGATTTCATTCTTAATTATGAGATACTGCCTCATCCAGCTAGCCAAGAATTCCAAACCCTGCTTATCACATGTCCCTTCCCTCCAATAAATTTAGGCTGTGCTACACCTTCCAACTTGAAAGATTAACAAAGGATTAGCCAATGTAAGAAAATGGGATCAGGAACCCCATCAAGAATGAAAGTTGTATTTGGGGGCCTAGATTCTATTCTGCCCTAGGCTAACGTTCTATATGGCTAGCTGAAAAGGGAATATGACTTGATGGTTATATAATAGTTTTACTGAAGAGACACTGAGAATGATGCCCCAAGGCAACTGATGAGAGTTCAGGAGCTGTAGGCTGCAACAGATTTGAAGTCCCTCAGGAAATATTTGCAATGGCACTTTCACCTGCTCGAACTGAATGGCACTCAGCTATTGCTCACCTCTCGGCTTTTATGTTCTGGAATGTTGCAAGGTAGGAAGCCAGAAGTAAACATCTACTGTATCCTTCTGATATCCTTTTTTAAATGCAATATAGAAGTAGTGGGAATGCTCTGATGTTCCTGTGTTCAATATCTATAAACACACACTCTGGAAGAACATTTTCCTGTTTTTTTTAAAGTTCCAGTTCTAATGAAAAACTACTACTAAGCATATTTTAAGTGCCTTTTGTCAAACAGATTAACTCCTAATTAACTCTTTAAAAATGAATGAAGGCCAATATACCTTCAGATTTCCCTCCCTTGCGAATTCATAATTGAGAATAAGACCGCACAAATGACTTTTAATCTTATGAAACCTTTCTTAGTCAGTATATAGTTTCATCTAAGCACCAATGAGCCATTAAAACAACTTGTTTCAATAAAGCTTCAAAGTGAAATTTTGTTATGTTAGATTTCAAGTGTCTTTTTTTAAATAAATGAATATGCAGATATTAGGTATTTCTTATATAAAGTAAATTACTGAAGCTTACATTAAAATTTGCCTTGGTCAGAATAAGAAATTTCATTTGCTCATCTGTTTGAAACATCTGCTTGATAAAATAGATCTGTAAATAGTTTAACTAAAATATTAGATCATAACTGATTTGTAGCCTTTTTAAATGAAAGTATGAAAACAACTTTCCTTTCTATGTTTAGTAGTAAAGAAAGCAGAATTAAAATCTAATTTGGTATCTCTTCAAAGAAACATTGAATTCCTGCCTAAATTCAAATACAAAAAAAAGTGAGATAGTATTCAAATACAGCACAGGAATATAAAAATTCCTTATGTTGAATAACTAATAGTTATTATCCAGGTTAACATGTTACTATTTCAGACAATGATTTTATGATTTTATGATATAACTAGTAAAAGTGGAAAGAAATAGTTTTTATGAATGTTCTTTAACAATAAAATTAATATTTGTTAAAGCAGTAGTAATGCATTTTCCATCTATTATACTGCAGACTTTTCATGCAACCAGAAAAATAGCTGCTTCATTCAATATTTTATGGAATTGAATAGTTCAACACTTCAAACAGAAAACATTCTCAAATATAGGGCTGTCTTTTATAAAGTGGGACACAAAGGAAGGCAAAACTAAGGTATGGTAAAGAGCTAATTAGGGCAACCTGACAGCTGGTTTCTTACTTCATGATGTAACCAAGAAACTTAAAATACTAAAACTTCTATTTGCTAGAATCTGCCAGATTCAGGCAAACATTATGTCAGCCTAACTGTAGGACAAACCCTTAGACAGTTATCATAAACATAATAATAAAAGTGGTTGTGGTTTTTTTTCCTTTTCTTTTCTCTCCCCTCACCTTTCTCTCTCTCAAAGTTTCTAAAGATCTTTCTAGGTGTATTAACAGCAATAGCACTTAGACTTATATACTGCTTCACAGTGCTTTACAGCTCTCTCTAAGCGGTTTACAGAGTCAGCATATTGCCCCCAACAATTTGGGCCCTCATTTTACCGACCTCGGAAGGAAGGAAGGCTGAGTCAACCTTGAGCCGCTCAGAATCGAACTCCTGGAGTGAGCAGTGAGTTAGCCTGTAGTACTGCATTTTAACCACGCGCCACACAGGATTTCTTTAAATAATCTATAGTTGGTGGCAAACCCCATTCTAATTGCATAATTTTCTTCTAAGAGCGATTAAAAAGGGCTTGAGGGCTTGCATACAGCTGCAGATATAGATTGTACATCACCAATCTGTGATGTGCTATATATTTGAGGTAGGCCTTAGTTGTTTCATCACACTGTTATCTGTGGGATTTTGTTTCTGCTGAAGTGTGACTTTGGACAATTAAAGACTATTCTCAAGAATATGGAAGAATATTGCCCTTGGGCAACAATAGTAACTGAGCTGGTATCTGTTGCCTTAGAATTATCAGCAGATGAAATATCTATTTATTATAGTTTGTTGCAGCGGTGGGTTGCTTCCGGTTTGGCCCGGTTCTTAGAGCCGGTAGCGGCGGTGGCGGGAGTCTCCACCCGCCCGCCCGGGACGCTTCTGCGCATGCTGAACCGGTAGTAAAGGGTCTTAGAACCCACTACTGGTTTGTTGATACTTTAAATGTGGTCCAAGCAGTGGTGGGTTGCTGCTGGTTTGGACCGGTTCTTTAGAACCGGTAGCTCTGACTCCAAGCCGAGAGCGAACCAGTTCTCTGTGTCCCTGAAAGTGGGCCCGCCCGCCCGCCCCTGGTTTATACTTACCTTTATTTCTGCTTCCGAAGCCCAGCTGATCAGGGGCGGCAGATTGAATTGCCGCTCCACAGCTGTTTTCCGTGCTCATTGCCTCATTTGCAATGCAGAAGGTTTTTTTTAAAGTACTGAGTATGCGCAGAGGATCATTTTCGGGAAGGGATGCACGCGTGCGTGTGCAAAACGTGCACTTCCGTCATGATGCGAGCCGGTGGGGAAGATAAGTAGAACCCACCCCTGGGTCCAAGGATTATGCAATTTTGTTTTCCTCTGCATTGTTTGGAGCACTTTTAAGAGGTGGGCTATAAGCTGACAGCAGAAATAATAACAATGACAGTGTTGTAGCTTTAGTTAATTGGTTCTTCATTATTTATCAGATTCAAAGTGCCCTCCGCAACCTAAAATAAATTTATGAGACTATAGGTTATAGGCTTTTACAAATTGCTCTTCACTCTAGCAGTAGACCTCGGGTTCCAGCAGGAAAAACCCTTATTTTGAAGAGTAACTTTATTGGTGTCCACTGTGTTGAAAAGTTAATGGTAAGAAGAATAGTCAATTAGTATATTTGATGTCTGCTTTGGGTCTCAGTGGAATAGACATTTTATAGTAGACTATAACAAAATGCAGTTCACTTTTTCAGCTTCAGAGAAATTATATGCAGAAGGGGAAGAACTAGTAAGGAAATATTGGGCTTTCTTGCAGCTGAACTGAATATGGTTCTAACTTCTAACAAGTTCCTGTTTTACAGTAGACCACAACAAAAGCATTTTCTATCTGCTAAATAATTCTATCATTCAAGTTCATAATGTCTGGAAAACTGAGCCTGAATGGTAAGGACCAGTGGGATGGGAAGAACAGTGGAATAGCATTCTGTGGCAGCATTAGTGCCTAGTTTTGTTATTTGTTCAATCTTATCCTTCAACATTTATCTTTGTACATGCCTTAGATTCCCCTGACTGTCTTCTGATGAGATCAAATAGTCTTTCCTGCTCCACTATTTTTGAATTAGTCTAGGAAGTTTTCTCTACCCTTCCAAGGGCCTGCACCCCATCTTTTCAAAGTGGCCACCAAGGGAATGCCAAACAGCCATCCAGCCTTTATCAGCAGACAAATTGTGTAATGGAAATGAAGAGCATTCTTTTTCTCTTGCTATGACAAGGGGTGTATTGTTGAGTTAACTTTCCACGAGACTAGAGAAACAGGTCTGCAGGTTTGTAAAATGTAAAGAAATGTCTGGGTGAAATGCAGGGATAAGCTATTTAGGCTTATACAGCCAAAATTATAGTGGGGAAAGTAAATACGGTTCATCAAATATGTCAGGAACCTGTAGATTTTGTATGCTTCCTTGATTAGCTTTCAACATATTTTTCAAATGTATTTTATAAGAAGTAGCAATTTCGGCATATCCTGCAGTATTCTTCAAAATAGTATATAAACTCTTAAATCTCCTTGAAAAGTTCAATAGAGAAAATGTTAAAAATCAAGTGGGAAAAAAAAAAAACCACAAAAGGAAGAAGAAAAAGATAGCCGTTATTCAAACATATTCTGATCAAGTTACAATATTAAAAGCTGTATTTAAAACTGTAACCTAATGGAAAAATGGTTTGCATTGCAAAAACAAACAAATAAAAACTCTGGAGTACATACATGCATGTGCTCATGATTTTAAGGAGAAATTTAAAAAAAAATGGATAGATTGAGAAGCAGTGATGCTGTCCTTCTGCCTACTCCCTTAATGGCTTACACTTTCTGAATTTAAACTTCCATATTCTATATTTCTTTCTAGAACATGAGTACAGACAAAGAACTTTAAGGGGAGAAACATTATAAAAAGTTTATAAAAAGTGAAGAGAACTGAGTACATTCAACTGAACATATTTTCAAAGCTCTTTGTTATGTTAATTTTCCAACAAATATAATTTTTTACACTTTTAAATATCACTGATAAAATCAAAGGTGTATTTTAATTTTCCAGTATTTTGAGATAATCCCGGCAGCTAATAAATAGAATCTAATCAGTTTCTTATGTTGTATTAATTTACATGTCTTAGGAAATAGGTACTATAAATCAACAATAAGATACTGTAAAAACTGGTGGATAATTTTTCCCAATTTCTTTAAATACATTTGATCAAAAAGATAGCTATATTGGATATTGTCACTTAAGATGACAATGTGTCATCTAATTTGTTTATAGTCAATATAATTCAGAAAAGTTTCAATTTACGCAGCATAATTTTATTAAATCCATGTGGGAATTATCTGAAATAGATTTTCAGTGCCACAAGTTCCACAGAAATTCAAGTTCAAGCCCAAATTATCCTCCCAACTTTTTTCTAAACATTCAAGACAACTTTTTTTTGCTCAATGTATGAGTTTTATATGATACTACCGGTATTACTATTCCATTGTATTAAATGAAAAAGAATTATATTGTTCTTTAAATGTTAAGGGCTTGTCAATAATTTTTATGGAGAAGATTATCACTCATTTGTGGCAATAAGAGGCATTTTGAGACATACAGCAAGAAATATTGGAAGGTGACTGATCTGAAGATATCAACATAAAAAATGACCTTTGATCATCTGAGATAATTTTATCATTCTGATCTCCCCAGAACAATGGAAAGGGTTCATAGCTTCACAGAGATCAATAAAAATAAAGAAGAAAAGAAGAATGATAGTAGCAAGAGACTCATGATTGCATTAGACAGAAGCAGCTGTATGGGGACTAACTTAGCTATCCCAAAAAGTGGGATGTCTTTCTATTGAACATATCCAGGATGTGATAGAGGATTACCAAGGCTTATCAAACAGATTGATTTCTAATCATTTTTGTTTATTCATATGGGGGACAAACAATATTGCTAGAAGAGGTCAAATACTCCAGAAGATTATAAGTGACTACAACATGTTGAGTATGAGGTTTAAAGAATTGAGAGTAGAAACAAGTATGTGGAAAACATGAGGGCTGAAAGTATTGTTTTCATCCATCCTGTTGATGATTAAAGAAGAGAAAGCAGAACCCTGGAAGTGAACAACAGGCTATGAAGATAGTATCATTTTTTTTTAAAAAAAAGAATTCCTAAATCATAGTGTATATCGCCATTGTAACAGAGGTGGGTTCCTACTGGTTCGGACCGGCTCTATAGAACCGTTAGTAATGTGGCGGCCTGGGTCGCTAGAACTGGCAGCGACCCAGGCCTGCCACGCCCCCAAGCCGGTTCTCTCGGCGCCGCCGTAGGTGCCACCATCTTGTTTTTTGCTTCTGCGCATGCGCAGCTTTTTTTTTTTTTGTACTGCACATGTACGCACCCACGACCCACCCGTGCCCACGCCCATGCGGTGCGTCCCTGAGCGAACCAGCAGTAGGAAAATCCATAACCCACCCCTGCATTGTAAGGATCTTTTGTTGCAGATCAGCTGTGCCTCTCAGACATATAAAGATAGAGTTGGTGAGAGCTCCATGAAAAACATGGAGAAGCAGGGATAGATTTATGGGATAGCTATAAAGATGATAAATGGTCTGGAATTAATGATTATAAGAGCTGGGATCTTTAACTTGCAATGGGGAGATACAATGGCTATCTGCAAATATTTAAAAGGCTGTCACATGCAAGAGAGTGGACATTCTCTGTTACTACTGAGAGTAGGACAAGGACCAAGATGAATAATAGAAAGGAGATTTTGCCCTAATATTGGGAAGAATTTCCTAATTGTAAGAACTGAAACAGTACACATTTTTGTTAGAATAGAGATAGATTCTCCCTCTTTGTAGATTTTCAGATTAGGGATTCTTGGATACCTTTCATTCATGACTTAATGAATTGCTACACTGAGCAGGTCATATAGATCCTAGATGACATATAATATGAGTAGAAGTGGAAGTGGATCTTGATAGATCATTTCTACAATTAAAAAAGAACTATGTCAGCTATTGAATGCCCCTCTTGAGATTTAGTGTGCTTCGAAGAGCAACATGAAGATTGCTAGAGATTTTGCAGATAGTAACATGATCCGGGGGTGGGGGGGAACGAAACTTCCTTCCTTTCTTTTCATTAACTATAAATATATCATTTTTATCTTTTTAACTTGTGTTCTGTATTCCATAAAAAAGGAGATCTAGGAGCCTCGTTACAATGGCCAAGGAAACAACTTTTTAATCTAAACTAAAAGAACATTTTAGATTTAGCTAGATAAAAATGATAGAATTGAAAGAAACAAATTGTAGACCTGGGGCATAGTTAAAGGGACAAACTGCAGTAACCTCACTGAAAGAAAATGAGAGCAAATTGAGAGAGAATGTAAGAATGCTGTCTTAAGTTTCTGAAAGAAAGAAGGAAGATATAGTATATGTAATAAAGATATAAAATAGACACATGCTGGATTGAATATGGATAATAATATAATATGCAAGACACTTTGTCCTGGGTTTCCATGAGACAGTGCATTTTTTCAAGATAAGTTGAATTCAGATTCCAAGGAAGCACCACTAAGGTAAATCTCTGGAACTGTAAGAGGATGGTTTCTATTTCATGGGTGCAAATTCTTCTCATCCTACCTCCTGGATCCTCAGAGTTCTTCCATCCTCCTGAAATCAATAAGCTGTTTTTATTGGTTCTGTTGACTTTTCCACTCCTCTGTATGCTGGTTGATTTATTTTAATTTCCTTGCTGCAAATAAGCATCCTGAGGAAAGATCAAGAGGCAGGAGGAAATAACATTGGTCAGAAGAGCATTTTTTGGTGTTCCTAGCTCCCCTGGCTGGAGGAAGCTGGAGGCTATTCAGAAGGTTTACTCCATAGAAAGTTGAAGATGAAGTCATTTAAATGGTGGTTTAAGCAAAGCCAGCAGCAGTTTGGAAATGCCCATTTTACAATTAATCCAATCAGTGGTGGGGTTCAATTTTTTTTACTACTGGTTCTGTGGGTGTGGCTTGGTGGGCGTGGCAGGGGAAGGATACTGTAAAATCTCCATTCCCACCCCACTCCAGGGGAAGGTTACTGCAAAATCCCCATTTCCTCCTGATCAGCTGGGACTCGGGAGGCACAGAATAGATGGGGGCGGGGCCAGTCAGGGGTGGTATTTACCGGTTCTCCGAACTACTCAAAATTTCCGCTACCGGTTCTCCAGAACTGGTCAGAACCTGCTGAAACCCACCTCTGAATCCAATATAACTTAATCATGAACTCACTGAAATGCTATTAATTTCAATAAAGACTTAAGCTGGAACTCCATCCCTTAAAAAAAAACAAAACCAAGAACCAAAAGAAAAAATCTCAGCTTGTGGCAATTAATGTATTTGAAAGGTAATATAATCATATTACACATTACACAGTGTACAATATCAATCCCTTTTGTTTCCATCTTCAGACTGGTTTCTGTAGTGGCAAATGGCAGAGCTTTCCCTGTTCCATTCTCCAAAGAGAAAGAAGAGAGAAGTGGCTATTTTTTGTTGTTGTTGCTATCTTTGTAAGCTTTATATGCTGAAATTTATTCCATTATTCTATTAAAGAAGAAAATGTGCAACATGTCTTACACCTCAAGGCATCTCTCAGTACATTTTCATCTTCTCTAATACCTGTAGCTCCTTTTCTACGCTAACATTTCACTGCAAGCATTTTATACTCTGTCAGTTAAGTCTCCCTTGAATGCCTATGGCCTTCTTGTCTCTGGTGGGTCAGGCACACCGGCCCTTTCAGATCTCTGATGGGGGTAGCAAGGACCACAGTGAGTGCACTGTCAAGTAAACAGATCAAATAGCAGCATGTCCTATAATAAACAGCTCATGTATAAAACTATTTGAAGCAACAATGCATTACTCTCTTTATACTTTTTTTTTTTTTTAAATAGAGGCTCTTTCACTTGATTGTATAAAGCTCAATACATTATTCTGCCCACCTGGGCAACAGAGGCAAACTAACTGAAAATGAAAAAAAAAATCATTGCAGCTTTTTAGCTGTGGCTACAATTCTTAATTAGGAATAAAATACTGGATAGGCAACAGCCTCCTTTGTGCCTAAATATATGGAGAGAACCACACACACACATATTTTTTGATGCTTTGAGTCTCGGCTAAAATATGCTCCTGCTGCATTGCTTCTAGCAGCAGAATCCAAATCTTTCTCCTCATTTGATACAGTGACCTCTCAAGTGCATCATTGCCCTGAGGGCTGAGGGCAGTCCAGCTACTGTTAAACCCCTTGGGTTGATAATCTTCTCCCACATTTGCCCTTAACACCAGACATACCACCATTAGCTACAGCTCCACTGGTGCTCATTAGAGCCGATCAATATAGACTAACATAAAGGATGCTACTGCACCTTCTGTTATTTCTCAGTTACTGCAGATTTACAGACTTTCTTCTACAATATGAGTGATGTATTAGACAGGTTTGGGTAGCCGTAGAAATCTCTTCTTCCTTTGCTATCTATAACTATCTATCTATCTATCTATCTATCTATCTATCTATCTATCTATCTATCTATCTATCTATCTATCTATCTATCTATCTATCTATCTATCTATCTATCTATCTATCTATCTCTCTCTATCTCTATATCTATCTCTCTCTATCTCTCTATCTCTCTATCTATCATCTATCATCTATCATCTATCACCTATCATCTATTT
>QLTV01001179.1:2010099-2023656 GCA_003457575.1 Thermophis baileyi | reverse complement strand
TCTATCTATCTATCTATCTATCTATCTATCTATCTATCTATCAATCATCTATCCAAATTTTCTTGCTGAGTATTATGTTATTTTAATGTCTAATACAATTAATGTTAGAGGCACCTTTAGCAAAAGCTTTAAATGGTATTTTATGTACTTTATTCCCCTCCCCCCCAAAGCGAGCCTATCTCAGCTTTAACCCTTGAAAGAGTTCGGATGAAATTAAATGGTATTTTTTTTTCCATGTAAATTGAATTGTACCTTTTGGTTGAAATTTAGCTTCAGAGTAGATTGAGCTATTGCTGGGGTAAGTAGGAGAAGAATAAAAATTCGAATCCAGGAATAAAAGGAATATGGATAATGTATTCCTTCTTTCTACCAGTAGGTGACACCAGAGATTACAGTTAGTTAATTCAGTATTAAAATGGTAATTATGTTTTTCCTATTTTTTAAATATTAGTGTGAAAGAACATATAACCAACTCTGGGAACATGGACAAGAAAGCAGGACCATTTCAGGAGGGAGCAGGATCATCAGAGACTAGATTCCCTACTTCAGGGGAGGGAGAAAATGTGAGAAAAAGACGAAGAGTAAGTTTCCGTTAATTACACTAGGTATAGGTTAAACTGGAGAATTGCTTTGGCAAGCTTTCAAGATTCTTTTGCCTTACCCTATTAGCAATAAAGATCATTCCAGAAATCCAAGGAATTCTTGTTTCTTGACTTTGCCAGCTAAGAATGGAAATTACCTCACAAGAATTATTTCTTATTTGGTAAGCAGCGGTCCATCTAATAAGGTGTTACAACTGTTCTGATGTTATTTCACTTTTGTTTAAAGCAGGTGTCTGGTTTACCCAATGAAATTAATCAAATTTCCCCCATAAGACTTCTTCCTATTTGGGATTGTTTGAAAAATAGTGAGCATACATGGAGATAAACTACAAACATTTCTATGATTGCATGGCCTATAATAATAATCAGATGTGAGGTGGAGCATGATAGGAGTAAAGGAATAAAATATTTGCAGGGATAAACTAGTCATGAATGAAATAATCAGTATGGAATGAGTAAAACATTCAGTCTTAAACTGCTAGATTCTAAAGCGATTAAAAGTGAGACTGTCGAAACGAAAAGAGTGTTCCCACAGAATTTACTATCTGTTCTCTCTCCTCCATAGTGCTAATTCATGTAGTAAAATTGTGTTCCCTGTAAATAAAAGATCTGAGAAGCAATTTCACAGTACCCAAGCATTTGAGTTACTTGCAATGACAAAAGCTCATTGTAACACATATCATTATTTGTTCTCTGGAAAAACCTCCTTTTCCAACATTCTTTCCCTCTCTCACACACAAACAGTAAGCTTGAAGATTCCTTTCTCAGGTTGACTGGATCATACAGATAAACACATTTGCTTATGTGTTCAAAAGATACCGTGACATTTTGTTGGAGGTCACCACATTTAACAATCACTGGCATGAGTAAAATGAAAACATTTCTTCATGTAATTTACAATTTACAGCAAGACCTTGAGAGCTTTTATTGTAGCCAAATCACACAACTGTATACAACGGGCAACAGGGAGTCAAGATACAACATATTTATGAACCTTAAATTGTAAAACACAGGATATTACAGAATTTTATTTATTTTTATTTATTTTATTTATTTGTTTCGTCAAGCGTGTATAAGATTACAGACAAAGTATGAACATTAATATGAATATATAAAAGTACAAGCATGGTTTTGAGTACATGGTATTTTACGAAATACATGGGGTCTTTAGGACAGGGATGGTAGGCACGCTAGTGCGCTTATGCACGCCCCTTACAGACCTCTTAGGAAAGGGGTGAGGTCAACGGTAGACAGTTTTAGGTTAAAGTTTCTGGGGTTTGGGGAGGAAACTACAGAGTCAGGTAATGTATTCCAGGCATTGATCACTCTGTTGCTGAAGTCGTATTTTCTGCAATCGAGTTTGGGGCGGTTCACTTTGAGTTTGAATCTGTGATGAGCTCGTGTATTGTTGCGGTTGAAGCTGAAGTAGTCATTGACAGGTAGGACATTGTAGCATATAATTTTGTGTGCTACACTTAGGTCAGATCGAAGGCGGCGTAGTTCTAAGTTTTCTAGGCCTAAAATTCCAAGTCTGGTTGCATAAGGTATTCTGTTGCGAACGGAGGAGTGTAGTCCTCGTCTCGTGAAATATCTCTGGATATTCTCAATTGTATTAACGTCCGATATGTAGTGTGGGTTCCAGACAGATGAGCTGTATTCAAGAATTGGTCTAGCAAATGTTTTATATGCTCTGGTTAAAAGTACAGTATTACCAGAGAAGAAGCTACGCAAGATTGGGTTAACCACTCTTAATGCCTTCTTAGCTATGCTGTTGCAGTGGGCTCTGGCACTTAGATCATTAGAGATGATTACTCCAAGGTCCTTTACTGAGTGAAGATCGTCAACAAGGTCATGATCATCTAGTTTGTATTTTATGTTCTGATTATTTTTGCCAATGTGTAAGACTGAGCATTTGTTGATTGAGATTTGAAGTTGCCACTTGTTTGACCATTCTGATACATAGTCAAGGTCTTTTTGAAGGGTAGTAGTATTGTCGGTGGTGTTGAATAGTTTTACATCATCTGCAAAGAGGACACAGTTGCTTTTTATATTATCACAAAGATCATTTATGTAAAGAATAAAGAGAGTTGGTCCTAGGGGGAGGGAGGAGGGAAGGAGAAAGGAAGGAAGGAAGGAGAGTTGGCCCTAGGGGGAGGGAGGGAGGGAAGGAGAAAGGAAGGAAGGAAGGAAGGAAGGAAGGAAGGAAGGAAGGAAGGAAGGAAGGAAGGAAGGAAGGAAGGAAGGAAGGAAGGAAGGGTTTTCTATTGATGCATCTATTTATGACTTTGCTTTAAACCCAGTGTTGGATTATGTGTTCAATGTCTTTTTAGATCAATATTTTAGAATCAGATAGAAATGTACCATTGAATTACCAATTACCAGACAAAATAATATAATAGTGTGGCCTGGAATGTACTTAGAGATATTTTGAAGTCTATATTCCTATTCAGGATGAAAAAATGTAGAAAGGCAGATTGCATTTTAATTACCAACTTTTCCATATAAATATGATTATAGCAGTTTTATATACAACGATACTAAATCAGAAGCTTATAATGCTTTTTAGAACATTTGACATGATCTTAAAATAGTTAAAAATATTACTTAATGTCAGGATGATGTAAAAATGGCTGCGATATAAATACAGATGATAACAACCCAATATGATCAAATTATTTGGATTTAAGCTTGTGTATAGCATTTAAGAAAATAATCCCTTTTCATTGTGCGTGGGGCTTAACAGCTTGAATAACAGCTTGGGGTTTTTAATATAATTTTTTATTTAAAAAATTCATCAGAAGATAAAAACTAACAAGAACTAATACAAAGTAGAGAAAAGAAAGAAAAGAAAAGAAAAAGACAAAAAGTGCAAATAGGAAGAAAGGAAATAGAAGTAGCTTCCAATTTTCTTCGCAGCAAATATAAGTACAATTACAAAATTACCTTCCAGTCTATGGTTACAAATGAAAAGACCCTCTTTTTTTCCTATTATCTATTATTTCTAATCATCAAAGCCAGAAATGATAAGGGTTTTTTTTTGTTTCATGCAAAAAGTCTACAAGGGATTTTCCAGTTAGCAATAAACATAGATGTTGTCTTTTCTCTAATCAAAGAAGCAATTTGCCATTTCTGCAAGTTTCATCATCTTTATGAACCATTCCTCCATTGTGAGTGAGTCTTTCCGCTTTTGAGCATTATCATAATTTCGCTGCAGTGATATAAAAACACAAGTTCCATGGCCTTTTCCCAACTATCTGTTCATCAACCCCAAAAGGAGAGCCTCTGATTTCAATTGTATATTAATTTTTAAGATCTTCTAAATTAGTATATATATTTGCATCCAAAACTTGGTTAACTTTTTTTACATGTCCACCAAACATGGTAAAATATCCCTTCATCAATTCCATCAACAGACACATTGACCTACAACCAGCCTACCAACCTCTCAGAATCCAAATCAACCAACCAGAGACAGCACTGACCCTCAAAGTCTGTAGAGATTCTCAGTCATCCAGGTCATGGTTGTCCCAGAGGTGATTTTTCAGGAGGCAACTGGACTTTCTTGTTTTTTCTTTGAAAATGTTTCACTTCTCATCCAAGAAGCTTCCTCAGTTCTGACAACCTTTCAACCACATATTTTCCATTGTTCCATTTGTTTATTGCAACCAAAATTCCCAGTCCATTTTATTATACTTTCTTTCACTTCTTCTTCTTCTGTTTCAACTTTTAATAAAAGTTTATACATTTTATCAATAACATGTTCATCATTTGTACATAGTTCTGTTTCAAACTCAAGCTTACATTGTTCACAAATTCTTTTGTCTACTTTAAACTTTTCTGATATTTGTTTTCTTATATACAAATATCAGAAAAGTTTAAAGTAGACAAAACTACTTGATAACTACTTTATATTCCTCTGCTCTCAAATCTGCTCTTGATTTTATTTTACATTCTCCTTGAAAAAAATCTGATACATCATGATAAATTAACTATTTATATTTATTTAGTATTGCTTATCTATAAAATGTTTCTAATGTTGGGAGCCACATCTTTTCTGGTCCATCCTGGATTTGTATTTATTCTATATTCTCAAAATGGAATGTCTGACATAATGATCTTTAAAATCTACATTAACCTTAGCTTTATTATACCATGCTACCCAATCTCATATGTGTCCTAACTTCAATAGCTGTATATTTAACAAGTATTTTCCCCCCTCTGCCATAGAAATTTAGATACGTTTTCCTGCCATTGTTTAAATGGTGCAGCACTTGGGAAGATAACAAACCTCCAAAAGAAAAATAACATTACAGGTAAAATATTCATCTTAATCACAGAAATTCTTCCCAACAGTGACAATTGTACTTGTCCCATCTTAACGTATCTTTTTTATACTTCATTCCATGTCTTGATCTAATTGTTTTGAAATAACATATAGTTCACATAATGTATCCTTAGAGAAGTGAGAAATACAACATTATGCAAAGGATTATAATTGGATTGAATTTATGTCTGTTGCCCAGAGTCATTTTCCATGGGATAGATGGCTATTAAATTTAATAAACAAATAAATAAAATAAAATTTTTGATGGAATTCATATCAATAAAAAACAGAAAATGAAAGTTGATGGTTATTGATGGTAACACATTTTTTATTTGTGTCAATAAAAAATCATATTTGGGGATCATGTCATGATAGATATTAAAAGGTAGACATCCTGGAACATAAGCAAAATTTAAAAAAAACCATGAAGATAAATTTAGAATAAAAAAAAAAACTGTTACAGACATCCAGATGGAAAAGAAGACCCAATGATAATCCTCACCTTCCTTTTCCTGAAGATTCTAGATGAAAAATATAAACATAAAAGATATTTTATGTTAGTTTATGCTAGTTTAAAGTATTTTATTGTTTAATGACTAGAGAGTCCAATGCATTATATGGAGCAATGCTCAAAAATGTAAAGAAAACCAAAACCAAAACCAAATCCCAACAACGGCTGTTTCTAATGAATTTGTCTAACACAGGGCTGTCAAACTCCTGGCCCGTGGGCTGGATGCGTCACGTGCTGGCCATGCCCATGCCCGGTTTAGCGAAGGGGAAAAAAGTCCCGATACATCACGTGACGCTGCTGTGACGACATGAGTTTGACACCCCTGGTCTAAGACTATTCCTAAAATATTGCACATTACATGTCAGGTTGACTCATCACAGTATCATAACAATCCTATACTAGTTACTTCAGTTGACTAAAAGTATTCAGGAAACTTTGAACGTCTTTGAAGGCCTATTATACATCCATAGAACATCATGGAAAGTAGATAATCAGTTTCAGCCCATCCACTTCAGTGATAGAGCCAATGAAATTCTCATTGCTAAAAGTAACTCTTTGCGTCAACAACCCAATTGGTCAAAGGTTTCTTTGAAAACAGAAATGCACAGTAAGGCCTGTACCATTGAACCAAAGGGAACTGCCTATTCTGCCTTGCAAAAATGACATCATTGCAATGAAAAGCCATCCTGCCCTTATCCATTAATGAATGAAAATGCATTTTCCTTAGTGCTTATTTCTTTCATTTCCCATTCATTTTTCAGTTAGGCCCTGAACTTGCCTAATCTGTTCAAATCTGCTTAGCACTAAAATCACCATAATCATCATCATTCATATTCACACAACCAGATGTTCACCCCAGGCTCCCCCCCCCAGATAACTGTAAGTCTCTGAATTACAATTATATGGCAAACCATCAGTATAAAATGGAATGTTTATTGATATCAGTATTCAATATTCTATGGATAACCATGTTTTCCAGTTTTGGCTATCACAATGGTACAGTGTTATTCAGCATGGTTAAAGGTTACTGCCAAATTTCATCCATGCATCCATGCATAACAAGTAGTACCTAATGACAATAGATATTAAGCTGCTTTCTGCTCACACAATAATATAAGGTGCAAGTTTACAACTCAGTTCTATATTTGAACAATATCTGTATGTATGTTTGGATAGGAACCCCACAAATACTTCCAACTTTCATTGTGAAAAGAGTTCTTATCTTTAAAGGTAATAAATACCTAGAATGTTCGAGAGACAGCACTTCATGTTCAGTCTCAATTTCAGAAGGAAGAATTTCCTTGCCAATTGAGGACTGTATGAAGGAGATATGCTCAATTAAGCCTCACTGATAATAGATATACACTGGAGAAAAGAAAGCATGCCTGCAGAAATTAACGGAATGCATGTGAAACAGTAGGTTCTTGTAATTCTAATGGAACTTAGCACACCATTCTCTGTGCTTGGATTATGCCATCAATCCTCATGACTCGACTTCAAGCCAGCATTTTCTTTCCATTTTTAACAACAGGACTTTTCACCAGCTTAATAGTTGCTTAGGTTGACATTCTTGCACTAAAATTAAATTTGAAATGAAGCATGGATTCCTAAATTATGCAACTAAAGTGCAAATGATTAGGTTTAGCCCACACTAGTAGCAATATTATTTTTGGTGTCCAATATCTGAATTATTTTAAGCACTGCATGGTTTAAACATATGTGAAATGATGGTGAAATATATTATTTCAGTTGCCTGTGGTGCTTTCCCTTCAGTTTAGATACAGCTATAATATTTTGGCATGTTTTTAATGATTTGCACTTGGATTTTGTGAGTTGATTTTAGCTGAATGTAGGCCTTCCAAAATTACTTAAAAGAAAGTGTTTTCAACTGTATGAGAAAGTGAATTTTACATTTAATGACTCATAGCTTCTATTTATGGAGCTCATCTGTATGTGTCCATATCTGGAAATAGGTTCAATTTATAAATACAGAACTTGATGAATTATGGAATATAAACGATCAAGGATGTTATTCCCAGTGCAGAAACCATGAAGAAATATGTGGACAAGTTAAGTAAAATAGCATCAACAATATAGTACTTTGAATGTAATGTACATGGGGTTTAAGTAAATATAGTGGCCTTATGTTGGCTGCTGTGTAAAAAGAAATGGTAGGCACAACCTACAGTACTAATACAATTTCTTTGTTTTCATACAAAAGTATTTCTTCTTTTGTCTTTTGCAGTCATATACACTCCTAGTGAAACTTTTGCAACCGAAATATTGTCCATCTAAATTTATATGCATCATAATAATTTTATGTATAGAACATCATAACTATTTCCTGCAGAGACAGAAAGGAAGAGCTGCAAACTAGATTACCATCATGCAAAAGGTATCTCAACCCACAGAAATGAAAAGAGTGTGGGAAGCATCTCAGAAGGGCCCCCTCCCTAGTTTTCTGGAAAGTAAAAATAAAGGAGGGGAGAAGAGTTTTTAGACTTTCAAAATTCTGTTGCTATAACCTTACAATAAAAAGTAATTTATTGATTTGTGCTTCTTAATTGGAGTACCACGAAGGGCTGATAGTCCTACAACTTTTGTTACAAAAGTTACAAAAGTTGTAGGTTTGTTGCTCTTGTTCCTCTTCAGTTTGACTGACATTCTTTCTTGTTTTGGCTTCATCAAATTACCATGGATCTGTCTTTGGAAACTTGTTATTGCTCTAGCCTTGTAATCCAGAGGTCTTTCTTTTGCTTGGATAGGATCTACTATTGTAAATGGAATGGCAGGCCCCCTCATAGTAGTACTGTTATATTGTTAAGACTGAGATCAGCACACAGTGTAGTGAAGTGTGATTAAGCCTTAGTGTGTTTACAGTATATTGTTTTTTAATCCAAAATTACATTTTTTTCCACATATGGATATGTGCCAGGTGCTTCATCTGTAAGAGATTATAGTTTATTAGGATGACATAGACACTGTTACTAGAACATGGTTGAGTTGTAGCTTCATAGTGACTTCTAAACAGGTACCTTAGGATAGGAGTGGAAAATTGCATGAGTTAAATCAGCAACAATCTAGGGATGGATGGATGGATATGATATTGATGATGATAGAAAGACAGATAATTTGAGATATCATTTAAGGTAGGTAGGTTTCAGTTTTGAAGAAAGGAGAAAAATAAAAGATTAGTGCCATTTTTCCATATTATAATGTCTAAATATTATAGGGTCAGAGCTAGGAACATATTAGACTCCCTTCTCAGCAGGTATTTTTAGCTCATCAGAAATACAGAGTGTGAGATGATACTAACAAAATATTCTTTTTAAAATTATGTATTTATGTTTCTAATCCTATGTTATCCAACTGTTTACTTTTCCCTCTTACAGATTCAACCCCAGTGAATCTCGGTGAGCCAGTATTAAGGGGACAAGAAGTAATATAGGAATATGATACTTTTATTTTGATCTGTTTCATGAGTTGGATATGCTGTATGTTTTGTTAATTTTTTCCTCTCTTTGCTTCTTTTCACTTTTATTTCACAGAAAGTTTTATATATTTTTAAACACATATTTTTACAGTATGGGAACCTCAACTTGTACAAAATAAATAGGTGAGAAGACATTTGAGTAGTTTATTATGGAAGAACAATATTTAAATATGTAAACATGTAAACATTTACTCTTATTTAGACACTTCACCGAATTCTCTTGCTCTTTCCCTCAGAACAGCCAGGCATTTGCTTTTTAGGATAGTAGAATTTAAAACTAAACACCAGTATCTTTCACTGGAGTCAGAACTGAACTAAAAAGACTGAAAATGATTGCTTTTGGCACTGCTGACAGGAGTAAAGATGTATGTATTTGGGGGAAAATGAACTGCGGGAGAGGGCAAGGCTGTTGCGGAAGAAAAGTAGGTGCTAGTCTGTTCAATGTGATGGGTGTAAAAATGAAATATTTGGTCACTTTTAAAATGATTCAGACAAACCAACTGACAAAGCACTCAGAAGACATAACAACTGCTTAGTGACAGAGATCACAAGGGATTTCCTCTTGGTCTTGTTATACTAAGAGGATAACTAAATCACAGTACTATTATTATGCAGACAAAAAACACAATAAAATCAGCTTACAGTAGGATTGAAGGTTCGTCCTTAAATGGAGGAGGAAGAGAAGGAAAAAAGATAATGAAATTGAAAGTCTATTTAAAAAAAAACTTCATTTGATCTGGGTTTACTGAGAAAAGCTGAATTCCCTATGCTGTAAATAACCCATAATTTCAGGACAAGCACTATAAAAGCATCAGAATTAGGGGCATGGAAAGCAAGAGAAAGATGTCTGGAGAAGAAAAGAAGAATACTAGTGGCACAACATACCAAGGTGAAGAAAGGGATCCCTAACATCAATGAGCAATAGACCTCCACAGTATTTCTCCTGGTAGTAGTGCATTCTCCTCAAAGTGGCTGCTCCCTAACTGATTGAAATATAATATGTGTCTGGAAGTGGCATAATAAAAATGCCAATTTATGATGGACTCATCATAACTATTTGAGTTTACAACAGCGGCATAGACCCAAAATAAAAAAAACACATATTTGTATTCAGATGAATTGCAAACGCCAACAATTCTGAAAAGGAAATGTGTATATCTCATGATTTATCACCAGAGCAACTAAAGTATTTCTATGTATTTAATCCTTTTATTAGCTACACAGTAGTTACTGAAGTAAATCTAAGCTGTGTATAAACTTAAAAGAACAAAACGAAACACCACAATATTAAAACCAGGTACCTCATATTCCATGATAAGGAAAATATCACCAACCCATGTCCTGGAAATGAAAGTAAAAAAGAACCCACCTCATGGGTGATTATTCTGTCCCAGGACTTATTGAAAAAGCCAAGCCTTCAGAACTTTTCTGAAGGACCACAGGGTGAGGACAATGGACCTCAATCAGGGTGCGTTCTACAAGACAAGGAATCATTAATGGTTAAACCAGTTCCTTTGAAGACAAATTATATTTTATCAATCTGTAACTAATCCTTGTCAAGAGTTTGAGTCCAGTTACATGAAACAGAAGTATGAATGGGCAGATGTGTCTAAGAAAAAGTCCACGTGGAATAGTATAGGCATATTTCTATCTGAAAAAGAAGCTAGAACCATTTCAACTCATCACAGACTAGTGCTACTTCATCATTTTAATCCCTGCAGCTTTGCTAATGGCTATTTCCAAATTATTAGTAGCAGGAAATGTTTTCTGTTATTTATTTTTGTAAACTCAGTAGTGAAAGAAACATCATTTTAATACTAGACCCTTGGCTGTTTGCATGGCTTGAATGTAGAATTTCAACTCTTTTAGTCTTGTAAATGAAGCATCATTGATGTGTGAGCAGGGATCACCCCCATTGCAAAGAACTGGTGGGGGGGGGAGGCCATCAACCACAGAGGTGGTAGTATATACTAGAAGGCAACAACATGATAGGAAGCTGGTACAATATCAATGTCTATACCATTGCAATAGTCATTTCTATTAAAATATTTAGGAGGCAGTCAGTTGCAAAAGCCACAGACAAAGCTTCAGCCACACCCACCATCTTGACCCATAGGCATTACATTCGAAATAAAGGCAGTTGGGGAATTTATGTGAGTGTCTATGAAGTGGGAATCCAGCTTAGCAATGGCTGGTAAATCAGGTGCTCTAACTGTAACAGAAAGGAGATTTGAGCAAATTATAGAGATAGGCAAAATCTAGTACCTATCTAATTACATCTTACCAGGGTAGAATTAGAGGGTAAGTGTTCCACCTGTGTGTACCTGGAAAGGATCAAAAGAAAAAAAAGTGATTAATATAAGCAACCTCATACAAAAAGGCAGGGGGAGTGATTGGTTAAGAGGATGCACAGAGTAATTCCTGAATTGCTTGTTAGGATCTGTGGGTCTGCTACAAGATTCAAGATTGGTATGCATTCTGGAAGTTGTTCTTAGAGTAGGACACCCTCAAGAGCAGGGGTGTCAAACTCGCGTCGTCATGGCGTCGTCCCGTGACGTATCATGACTTTTCCCCCCTTCGCTAAACCAGGCGTGGGCATGGCCAGCGCATGACACATCTGGCCTGCGGGCCACGAGTTTGATAGCCCTGCTCTAGATCGTCACTCATCCCTAGGCACCTCTCAAATGGACTATTGCAATTTTTTCTGTATGGGGCTGCTCTTGAAGACTACTTGGAAGATGTAACTGGTTCACCATATGGTTGTTGTTGCTGCTGCTTCATGAGCTTTACTGGTGCCACTTTGCTTCCAGATACAAATAAATACACATACAAAAACACAAACACAAACACTTAGATACACACTTAGATAACATACATGACTGTTGAAGAGTCGGCGCCACTGAAGTCATACCTCCAACACACTACTGATGAGTATTTAACTCAGAGGAAGAATCAAAGCGTAATAATCTGACCATCAGGAAAGAGGAAAAAGGTAGTACAGAATGAAGAGTCAGGATGCTTACAGGGGCAGATGGAAAATGGGTAGAAACTTTGTGGAAGATGGAGAATGTGGGTTCCCAGAATATTTTGAATCTGGCACCACTTCTGATGATTTGAAATCCTGCTTTAGGTACAATAAAGAGCACACTTAAATCCAAACTCCATGAGTACTAAGCAGGGTTGGTCCTTGTTAGATTTTGGATGGGTGGCTACAGAGCATGCTGAGGCTCTAGGTCTAGGAGTTTCAATAATATTTTGAAAGAAGGAAAAGGCAAAACACTTCAATTTATTGCAAAGAAAACTGCTTGGATGCTTCATCAGAAATCTGATTTGAGTAAAACGTTGCTTTAATAACCACTTCCAAATGACCCTGCATTTATTTTATTCCCTTTTAATATTCAGTAACATCATTCACACTTTTATCGCTTGGCAATTTCTGATTCAATTTGGATGTCACATTAAAACACACTGTAGTCTGACAAAATGAGCTGCAGAATGTCTTCCAATTGTGAGGTCTGTCTCCTTTCTTGCCCAGAAGAAGTATTTGGATATGTTCTCTCCCATTTTTGTTCATCAATAGTGTTAGATCCTTAACGCGAGGGCGGAAAGTACTGAGGCGAGCCAGGTCGTGGATCGGAACAAGCCTTTATTAAGGCTGACAGGTTAACAGCAACTACAGCAGAAGAACAGCTCCGTACAGCCAGCAAAAGCCGGTCGCGTCTGACAGCTCTTTTATAGCCGGCTGTCAGATGCGCCGGCCAATGGGAGTGCTCTAAACTCCCGCTCTCAGGCAGCTCGCGTCTTAGCCTATCAGAGCGGTTCCAAGGCAGACTTGCTCTTCCTGAGGGGACGTAGCACTCAGTTTTACACATTGGCAAAAATCAGCTCGCGTCTTAGCCTATCAGAGCGGTTCCAAGGCAGACTTGCTCGTCCTGAGGGGACGTAGCACCCCTCCCCTCTCGGATGGCGCACTCATAGTCATCCAGATAGGCGGGGCGCCTGCGCGGTCGTGTCGAGCGCCGGAGTTCGGGAACAACTGGAGGAGGCGAAGGCGGGAGTGGCTGGACAGCAGGCAGCACGACTGGCAAGGCTTCCGGACGCAGGAGAGGTGTGCAGCAGTCATCGGAGGCGGGCAGGCGTATCGGTAAGTCAGCCGCGGGAGTGCCGGACTGGGGGGTGTGGTCGACGGCGTCGGGCTGGGCACACGGAGTTGCGGCTGGCAGCGAGGAACTAGGTGGTGGGTCGACGGTGATTGTGAGTCGCCCCCGTAGCTGGTCGAGGTGCCGGCGCCAGGTTCGGCCGTCAGTCATCTCTACCCTGTAGGAACAGGGGCCGGTTACTTGGACAATTGTGCCTGGTAACCAGCGAGGTTCCCCCCCAAAGTTCTGAGCGTAGACCGCGTCGCCCTCTTTAAACCCCCTGGGCCAGCTGGACGAGCCAGCGGGGGTGGCAGGCGAGTAGAGAGGGTGCAAGCGGTCGAGGTCGGTGCGGAGGCGGCGCCCCAGTAGCAACTCGGCCGGGCTGCGATTGGTGGCTGGGCACGGGGTGGAATGTTGTGCCAGGAGATACTGCGAGACCCTGTCCTGCCAGTCGGCCGAGTCCAAACGTTTAAGGGCTTCCTTGGGTG
>QLTV01001179.1:1996118-2007121 GCA_003457575.1 Thermophis baileyi | reverse complement strand
GTCCTGCTTTAGGTACAATAAAGAGCACACTTAAATCCAAACTCCATGAGTACTAAGCAGGGTTGGTCCTTGTTAGATTTTGGATGGGTGGCTACAGAGCATGCTGAGGCTCTAGGTCTAGGAGTTTCAATAATATTTTGAAAGAAGGAAAAGGCAAAACACTTCAATTTATTGCAAAGAAAACTGCTTGGATGCTTCATCAGAAATCTGATTTGAGAAAAACGTTGCTTTAATAACCACTTCCAAATGACCCTGCATTTATTTTATTCCCTTTTAATATTCAGTAACATCATTCACACTTTTATCGCTTGGCAATTTCTGATTCAATTTGGATGTCACATTAAAACACACTGTAGTCTGACAAAATGAGCTGCAGAATGTCTTCCAATTGTGAGGTCTGTCTCCTTTCTTGCCCAGAAGAAGTATTTGGATATGTTCTCTCCCATTTTTGTTCATCAATAGCATCCTGTAATTTGTACCAATAAACAGGTTAATATTAACTATAGTTAGCCTTAAAGAAGCCAACTTCCAGCTACAGTTTAAAGATAAGGCATTTTCCTCAATGGTACTAAATTTTAACCTTATATATTAACTGTGTGTTCTTAACATTTTGTATCAGTGTTACTAGCATGAGCGAGAATCCTGAGAAAAATGCATTTGTAGCTAATGTATTAAGCACTATTTCAGCCTTGTGTGGGACAAGGATAGCATCCTGTAATTTGTACCAATAAACAGGTTAATATTAACTATAGTTAGCCTTAAAGAAGCCAACTTCCAGCTACAGTTTAAAGATAAGGCATTTTCCTCAATGGTACTAAATTTTAACCTTATATATTAACTGTGTGTTCTTAACATTTTGTATCAGTGTTACTAGCATGAGCGAGAATCCTGAGAAAAATGCATTTGTAGCTAATGTATTAAGCACTATTTCAGCCTTGTGTGGGACAAGGTTATAAGTCTTTACATAATAATTTAAAATTTAATTGATATTTTTCAATCTGTGAAGATTATCTTGAGTTAAAGTTCTAATTAAAAAAACACTATTAATCCCTCCTGGAAAAAAAAACCCAAGATGTATATAGTAATTGAAATAAAGTAAACCAAGTTACAAAATGTAAGAACTCAGAAAAGTTTGTCTGTCAAGAGTAAGACAAGGAAACTAATTACCTAAAGGTATGGATGGAGCACTTTCAAGCTCTCCTTAGTGTTACTATCTGAGCTCCTTCGTTCCAAATACAGAATATTTATCTGATTGGCCTCTAATATTATTTCTGAGCCATTTAAAGTCATAATAAAATTGCTGGGACTAGTTGGGTGGGGTGAGTTGGATCCTATCTGAACTTATAAAACCAAACTATGATTGGTGGGTGTCTGTAGTAGAAATCCCATCTACTTACAAAGAACACTCATTTTAGATGCCAAAGGAATAGTGATAAGTAATTAACTATTCAAAACATCAAGAAAGGTACCAAGACTGACCTGGCCAATTACCACCCAATTAGTCTGTTGCATATCATTAGTAACCTTAATGTTAAATACCTACATGGGAAATTTGTGGACCATGCAACCTAAGCCATGAGAATATGCTCACTGTAGAAGAGACCAGATTTAGAACCAGGCAATCAACACTGGACAAATGCATAGTTTTATAGCACCTGGAAGAGAAATATCCTAACTGCCCTGGGTGTGCTCTTAATGCCACCTTGATTTCAAGACAACATTTGATTTTGTACCAAGGGAGAGATTATAGGCCAATTTAGCAACCTCTGCAGTAGATTGTGGATCATTACTATTCAATTATTCGGCTACATGAAAATCCTTACATGCAAGTCAGGTATACCTGTTCTAATGGCCTGAGTTGACTCTATAGCAAAGGAATCTTCTCTACCCACAAAGGAATCTTGCTTCTCTGTTATTACATTTACTTTTCTTGTTAATTGTAGTTTAAAAAATTCCTCTCAAATTGATAAATGTTGATATTATTTCCCTATCTTCATCCCGGATGAACCTAAGGAGGAGTTGGCAAGTAAAGAGCCGCGGTGATGCAGTGGTTAGGATGCAGTACTGCAGGCTACTTCTGCTGACTGCTGGCTGCCTGCAATTTGGCAGTTCGAATCTCACCAGGCTCAAGGTTGACTCATCCTTCCATCCTTCCGAGGTCGGTAAAATGAGGACCCAGATTGTTGGGGGCAAGATGCTGACTTTGTAAACTGCTTGGAGAGGGCTGTAAAGCACTGTAAAGCGTTATATAAGTCTAAGTGCTATTGCTATTAGCCACCAACTGCAACAATGACAAATTAGTTACATCAAAAGTGAAATAATTGAAAAATAATATCTTTCACTGAGCCAGTGAAGGCTTTCAAATATTTAGGAGTTATCTTTTATCCCTCCCTAACCTAGAAGAACCAAGTAAAAAAATATCAGCCTGCACACACACAGAAAAATCCAGGGTAAAACGTGTTCTTTCAGCTACAGTAATGTTGTCCTGGCAGCAGGAAAACTCTTTAAGGCAAAGGTATTAAGCCTAATTCTTGATGGTTCACAGTTCTGCCTGGATAAGGACTGAAGAGCTTAAGAATTAGTCCAGGTTTATAAAGGCGATACTCTGTTGCATTGCAAAGGCACTGATGCATCTCGAAACTTCTCTGCCTTCCATAGAGGAATGTGTGATAACTTGCTGGCGATGATATTGGCTAAAGGTAAATCTCCCTCACACACTTCTGAATTCTCTCAGACAAGTTCAATTGGGAGAAAAGCATGGATACAGATTTAAATTATGGTGGTTTTTCAGCCCACTTTCTACTTCAATAAGGTTATGAGAAAGTCTCTCTGGAAATAACACAGCTTGTGTTTCACTCTGGCATACAGAGAAATCAAACTTTAGCCCCCTACATTAGATAGATAGTCTATGTGGAAGGCCGTTTATGCCAGCCAATTATTTTAATGATATTTTGTCTGGTCCTCACAGGATAGGCCCAATGCTATGCCTTCTGTGGATTTATAGGACAGATACAACAACATTGTTGTGCGAGATCTTACCTGTTGTTGTTTGAAAGGCTCAATAAAGCCATTTTTACATGTTTGTTTCATTCTTCTATATACCAATACACCAGTAAAATATATAGTCCTCTGGATAGCAGGTCAACTCAATTGGACAGATGGAAAAAAGGTATATTTCTATTAGTAGACAGTTCCCTTGAAACGTCTAAGGTGGTGCTAAGTTTTGTTCACTGGCATTTCTGTAAACAGGGTGGCTTTAATATCACTATTGTAATGTCAAATTATTTGTAGTTTGGAGGTATTATCATTTATTAACAGTTATTAATCTTATTATTTATTCTTTATTTAATGTTCTCTGTACATTTTATTTTACATACAGGCAGTGCTCGACGTACGACCACAATTGAGCCCAAAATTTCTGTTGTTAAGCGAGACAGTTGTGAAGTGAGTTTTCCACTATTTTATGACTTCCTTGCCACAGTTGTTAAGTGAATCACTGCAGTTGATAGGTTAATAACCCAGTTGTTAAGTGAATCTGGCTTCCCCATTGACTCTGCTTGTCAAAAGGTGGCAAAAGTGATCACGTGACTTTGGGGCACAGCAATGATCATATGAACGAGTTGCCAAGTGTCTGAATTTTGATCACATGATCATGGGGATGCTGCAAAGATTGTAACTGTGAAAAACGGTCAGAAGTAACTTTTTTTAGTGCCGTTGTGACTTTGAACAGTCACTGTTGTAACTCTGACGACTACCTGTACTTATAAAATACTGTATTTTATGTGTTTTGGCCTTTTATTTATCACAAGTAGTTTTTAACAATGAGCAAAGAGGCGTTTGCAAAATCAAGAGGTCTGTTGTTTCCTGGACCTACAGTTTTAGTAATAATACTTCAGGGCTGCCGTGATTTGGCCTACCTCCTGGAAACAGTGTAGCCATGCTTCTGTTAAGTCTTTTGTGTACAGCAATCTAGAGCACACTTCCATTTGGCATATTTAACCGCCCAGGACTAGTTCAGCACAGTGGTGGCATAAAGATCTCTTATGCTTAATGTCGCAGGTTAGAGGTTAAAGCCATTGGCAGGCTGTACAGAAAAGCTTGTAATACAGCTGCTTCCACAATATTTGATCCAGAAGACCTTGATTTTCCCAGGCAACCAAATGCCAATATCAAAATTAAAAATCAGGCAATTAAAGGGAAATTAAAAACGCATCTTTCCAAAATCAAGCCTTATTTTCACATTGCTTTCTCACTACATAGAGACTAAGGTGATATAGATCTGAGAAAATGCAGAGAGTTTGAGATTGTCTAGTTGCTTCTGAGATTTGCAAGATTTTTTGACTTTTGACTGGGTAATAAACGCATTAGATGCTACTGATAATGCGATAGCTACACTCTCTAAAGTGAAATCTATTATTTTATATTTAGTTCAATTGATATAACAAATTAGACTTCTATGCAGTCCATTTTCAATAGAACTAAATATATTTAAACTTATACGTAATTTTGCAATGCCACAAATTGGACTGAGTTAAAAGCAAGGCAGAATTAGCTTGTTCATAGTGCTATAGTTCACTAAATTTAGTGGTTGCAAAGGGGTTGTTCACTGTTGGCTAGATCTCAAATGAATTTTCTTGAGTTTTAAAAACAAGAGTAAAAATTAATACAAACTGAAATAAAGAAGGAAAAAAGAAAAAGAAATAAAAATGCAAAAAGAAAAAAGTAGAAGAAAAACAGAAATGAAAGAAAAAAAAGATATACAAAATGACTTTCAATCTTCTTTACAGGAGTTATAAGCACATATATAAATTTACCTCTTTCTCTAAAGATACATTTGTGACTCTCTTCTTTCTACAATTTATCCTATCTAATTGACCAAACTATAGATCATAAGTTATTTTTTCCCTGTTTTATGCAAATAATTCATGAAGGATTTCCTATCAGCAATAAACATAGATATTATCCCTGATCAAAGATTAATTTGGCCATTTCAGGTTGCATACCAATTCTTCAAGAGCTGGGTAAGACAATCATGAATTCAGTTCGCTATTTTGGAAAGATCATGGCGTTTGTTAACACACAAGGACAACAGGGAAGTGAACACACCATCTTCCACTTCTGCTTTTATAATCCTATTTTCTGCTAACCATCTATTGAAAAGGCACATTTGTAGGGCAAGCTTCCTCTATGAGAATAAATTCCTTGATTTAGAATATATTTATTCCAGTTTTCATATCATAAGAAAACAAATAGAGCAGACTCTCTATACAGATATGTCAAATGGTGGGAAAGTGCTGATAAAAATATGGGGGTCTCTTTGGCCATGTTCCCTGAAAACCTTATCCTAGATTAAATGTCCATATTGGATTCATCTCTCAAAACTATTTCAATCTGGTTGGATAATTTCTGACTTGTCTCCAATTTTCCCTTTTTGGGGAAGGTTGTTGAGAAGGTGGTCGCGTGGCAGCTCCAGAGGTTTCTGGATGAAATGGATTATCTCGACCCCTACTGATCAAGATTCAGGCCTGGATTTGGGACAGAAATGGCATTGGTCGCACTTTTGGATGATCTCTGGCGGGAGCAGGATGGGGGTAGTGCATCCATCCTTGCTCTACTTGACCTCTCGGCGGCTTTCGATACCATCGACCATGGTATTCTCCTGGGGTGGCTTCGGGAGATGGGAGTGGGAGGCCTTGTGCTATCCTGGTTCACTTCCTTTCTCTGCTGCCGCTCTCAGTCAGTGTTGATAGGAGGGGAGAGATCCAGCCCTCGCCCACTGTTTTGCGGGGTTCCGCAGGGCTTGGTACTCTCTCCTCTCCTGTTCAACATTTATATGAAGCCACTGAGTGAGATCATCCATCACCATGGACTGAGGTATAACCAATATGGTGATGATACTCAGCTGTATGTCTCGGCCCATGGTGAGTTAAGTGATGACGTGTCCTCCCTCTCGCAGTGCCTAGATGCTGTTAGGGGCTGGATGGGGAGCAACAGGTTGAAATTAAACCCTTGCAAGACCGAGTGGCTCTGGGTTTGGAGTTTGTTGGCTCAGGGAGAATTGCCACCTTTGGTCTTGGATGGGGTGGCACTACCCCAAACAGACCCCATGCATAATCTAGGGGTTTTCCTGGACTCACGACTCCTCCTCAAAGAGCAGGTGGCGGTTGTGGCCAGGAGGGCCTTTGCGTAACTGCGAGTTGTGCACCAGTTATGCCCTTTCCTGGACCAACAGTCCAGGAACAGTCACTCATGCCCTAGTCACTTCCCGTCTTGACTATTGCAATGCGCTCTACATGGGGCTGCCCATGAAGAGCATCCGGAAGCTCCAGTTGGTGCAAAATGCAGGGGCCCACATGGTTTTGTGCAGACCCCGGTGTGCACATGTATAACCTCTCCTGCGGGAGCTGCATTGGTTGCCGATTTGCTTCTGGGTGCAATTCAAGGTGCTGGTTGTCACCTTTAAAGCCCTTCATGACTTGGGACCAGGTTATCTGAGGCCGGTTATCTGAGGGACCGTCTCTCGCCGGTCACATCTACCCGACCCATCAGATCGGGGACGCAGGGAATGCTGGGGGTCCCATCCCCGAGGGAGATACACCTGGTGGGTGTAACCCTTCTCCGTGGTGGCTCCTTCTCTCTGGAACATCATTCCCCCAGAGATTAGAATGGCCCCCACTCTAATACTCTTCTGGAAGGCACTGAAAACCTGGTTCTGCTAGCGGGCCTGGGGAACCCAGAGCGGGATGGAGCCCATTAAATGGCTCGTGTGATCTGCTGTCGCTGGGGCGGGGGGTGGGAGGTGGCGGTGATTTTGTTATATTGTACTATATTAATTTATTTGATTCTTTTTGTTAGTTTTTATTGTTTTAAATGTGGTTTTATATTCTGTAAGCCGCCTTGAGTCGCCATGGGTGAATAGGCGGCAATATAAATTCAATAAATAAATAAATAAATCTATTCTGAAGGCATTCTTAATTTACAAACCAAATTGACAGATTAAGGATAGTCTAGATGAAATTTCAATTTACCTGTTCATGCTTAACTCCCTCCCCATGTCAATTAATGATTCAAGAAGGCCGGCGAAGGAAAAGCTAAGCAAAATATGTTCTATTTAGCTGTATAAAGGGTTCGAGCTTACTTAGATGGTCTTTTCTGAAATAAAATACTGTTCTCCTTTGCTGAAATGTTCTTGATTGTATTGATAATATGCTGAATACCTGAAAACAATTCTCTCTGTGTTTATTTTTTGCTCCTTCCTTCTTGAGAGCATCAATTAATATAGGAAAAAGGGAAAGGAGCAATGAAACAACAGAAGAAAATGGAAATGAATGTGAGCAATGTATTTTATTTTATTAATGCAGAATTTGAAAGTATCTTCAGTAAATTAAAATCATGCAGAAAGCGAATCCTTATCTTTTGGACCATATGAAGCCCATTTCCAGATAGTCTGTTTTTCATCAAATCAAAATTAATTTCATGGGTTTTTGGTTTTTGTAATTATATGATAGAAACTTGCCTAGATTTATCTCCTAGAACTTGGTTATAACCCAAAGAAGAAGGACACATCAAAGCATGGCCTGTGCTTCTAAATCTGATTTTATTCTAGATCATTTTAAGCTTTCTTTTGTTGAGGCATCCCCTTAAACCAATGGGACAATCTCAGTTAAATCTGTAGTAGTGTTTATGGGAAAATAATGATTACTGACTGTGAAGTTCTTCTCAAACTTTTTTTTTTATATGATAGATAAACCTTCCCAGGAGCTAGTGAAGTTTTCTAGGAAAATGACTGATAGCTGATGTATATTTTCTCCTTGCTAGTACTTGATAGAGAAATATGATAGGTCATACCAATGGAGTATCAAGGCTACAGCCATTTTTCTTTCAATTAAATCTAAGAGGAAATAAGCAATCTTGCAATGTTTATTTGAAAGACGATGGCTCCCCCCTCATGAATGGGCAGCCCCCAAATGGCTTGTATGATTACTGTGATTTTTCAAGCCTGTCATAGGCATAGGAGCTTCCAATACAAGAGATTCCTTTCTCTTGTGTGATCCAGTGTTTAGCTGAGATTGCTAACACTGCTGTAGGTAAGAGCCTGTCAAAGTTCCCATTATAAGGCTCTGCTTTGAAGGATTTATTACAACCAGAGCTGTACCAAACTATTCCCCCCCCCATACTGCAAAGTGAGGTAGGCTTGAGGCCAAATGAGTTACTACACATTGCAACAGAAATACGGAACAAGGCACATTAATAAAGTGCTAAAATGCCTTTCCAGTTTCTTCCTCCTCCCCAGTTATTTCACAACATACATTTTATTTTGAGATTGGATGATCTGTAAGCAAATATCTGAATGTTTTCCATATAATTGTCCTAAATAGCAAAGCAACGTTCAGGTATCTTTACTTTATAAGACACTGTAGACAGAGTGTTAGTCTATAACTGTTTTTCAAACTTGGACAAGTTTAAGATGTGTGGACTTCAACTCCCAGGATTCCCCACATTTTAAGAAGTTTACCTAAGTTCTTAAAGTTGCCAAGTTTGAAAAACACCGGTCTATGGTATCCGCAAATTAGAAGTTGGACAGCAGCTTTGCAGGCTAATAAATATTCTTAAAGGCATCCAGCTTCATGAGCCGCAGCTCACTTATGAGATAAATGGAAATAGCATTTCAGGCTATTTCTGAAGGTCTAAATCAGTGTTTATCAAACTTGGGACTTTAATATGGGTGAACTTCAATTTCCAGTTCAGCTCTCAGAATTCCTCAGCCAGTCATGGGGATTTTTAACTCATAACCTATATCAGTGATGCCGAACCTTTTCGGCACTGAGTGCCCAAACCGGAACATGCGTGGATGCGCATGGATGCGTGTGTGCCGGAACGTTGGAAACCCGAAGACCAGCTGGCCGGTGCGCGCATGCCTGTTTTTGGGCCGTTTTTCAGGCCATTTTCAGGCCATTTTTCGGGCTGTTTTCAGGCCGTTTTGGGGGCTGTTTTCAGGCTGTTTTTCGGGCCATTTTTTGGGCCAAAAACGGCCCTGAAAACGGCCCAAAAAACAGCCTGAAAACGGCCCAGAAAATGGCCTGTTTTTTGGCCGTTTTTGGCTGTTTTCCGGTGCTCCGGTGCCCGTGAAGACCAGCTGGCCAGCGTGCATGTGCATGCCGGTAACCAGAAGAACAGCTGGCGATGGCACACGTGCCCACAGACAGGGCTCTGCGTACCACCTCTGGCACGCGTGCCATAGGTTCGCTATCACGGACCTATATCAATTTACTTGTGTCACAAACAACCTGTATTGGCATCTTCTTCCATCCCTATCCCCTGCCCAGCTTCTTTCTAATGCAGATCCTACATCACTTTAGCTGCTGCAATGTATTTGATGAAATGAGCTGCAGTTCAGGAAAGCCCAGGCCTTTTAATAAAATACGTTAAATTGAAAATGTGTTAGCAGACTCCTCCTGGTTTTCATTTTATAAGAGTACACAATGAAACATTTCCCATTCTAATCTTGGCAGTGTGAATAGCAAATACTTGTACCTTGTACTAATGGCAAAATTGACAACCCCAGTACCTCTGGCAAATAGCCAGTCACAGCCAGAGATGTGGGCAGCTTAATGGTTCCCATTTCTTAACATTCATCAGCCAGCTCCATCCGTTCAAAGACATAATTCAAAACATAAGGCATTCTGAAGCTATTTTATCTCCATGTGATTCATCAGTTGCCAGTGCTAACATTTATGTGCCAAAAGCTGTATCTATTTCTCAGTTTACTTTAGCTTCCTGCAGGCATTCAGCCTGCTCACATGAGGGTCCCATCCCTCTTCCCAACTTCTCTGCTATGCCATCCTCGGTCCCCAGTCTGTCCACAGTGAGGGAAAACTACTTAAGAGGCTTTTGTTCATTTTCATTGTAATGTGATCAGAAGCCTAATGCAAGCAGGAACACTATCTTAGCAGGTTCCCAACTCACTACCTGAATTCTGTTCAAAAGAGCCTAAGTGCGCGTTCTTTTCAGATTTCCCTATTTAACATGGGAAAGGCAGGAACTATACAAAAACTATAAAATTTGCTGGCAACTTTCATTTGATTACTTTCCTTCTGAAATGTGTAAAATTTAATAAATAAGCAAGCAACCTGTTATGTTATTTTCATGGGGATCATCCTTCGTAGATCATTCCATTCTTTTCCAAATACATTACCATGCTTGTTGGATAGGCGTGGGAATAACAGCCAAGACGAAGACCCGTTCAGCACTTTATTAACGGCTAGCACTAACTACAGCAGACTGGCGGCTGGCGGCAGGGAAGCCGCCTTTATGGAGTTCTCCGCAGCCAGCTTGGCCAGTGACAACGCTTCAAACTCCCCGCCACTGATTTAACCCAATCAGCGGCGGGTATGCAAATACCTGCTCGTTAAGTCGGTACACAACACCCCTCCCCTCTTAGTTCAGCAATTGTCCAATCCAGTATTAGTGTGGGTGACGTAGTCGCGCAAGTAGGCGGGCCGCCGTAAAGTCCTACTGGGCCTGCGCAATTCAGTCTCTCTGGAGACAACGCTTCAAACTCCCCGCCACTGATTTAACCCAATCAGCGGCGGGTATGCAAATACCTGCTCGTTAAGTCGGTACACAACACCCCTCCCCTCTTAGTTCAGCAATTGTCCAATCCAGTATTAGTGTGGGTGACGTAGTCGCGCAAGTAGGCGGGCCGCCGTAAAGTCCTACTGGGCCTGCGCAATTCAGTCTCTCTGGAGTCTTTGCTCGGCGTGGACATGGCTTGTGTTGCTCCGTCCTCGCCCTGTGGAAAAATCTGGAACCGGCCTCCAGGCGTGGCGGCTGAAGATTCGATCTCACAGTCCTCTGGGCCCGGTCGGCTTCGTTCGAGCTCCCTAGTTCCTGGTAGGTGCCTCCGCTCGCCTTCTCGGGTTGAAATAAGTGGTCTGTGGAGTCGTGTAGCTAGGGCCCGGTCTCTCTCGCTATCGTCTGGTTCTCAGTGACTGTATGTTCCG
>QLTV01001179.1:1973368-1992898 GCA_003457575.1 Thermophis baileyi | reverse complement strand
CATTTATTCATTTATTTCCTTCCTTCCTTCCTTCCTTCCTTCCTTCCTTCCTTCCTTCCTTCCTTCCTTCCTTCCTTCCTTCCTTCCTTCTCTTAGTCTTCCTTATGCAACTTCATCTTTACTTCCTTGTATATATCTGTCAATTGCCCAAAACCCTAATTACTCCTTAACTTGATGTCTTTCTAGTAAACCTTCAATCTGGCATAGTAAAAATTAGCAATTTGCTTTGTGTGTGCTGCTGTACTCCAAAACCCATTCACTCTTGAATGTTTACCAGTAGCCATGAGAATCAGGATTTCCTGAAGAACTCCAGATTGAAAGTTTGCGATTTAATACAATTCCCAAAAAATTCTGGAGGAGAAACTTAGACATGAGATTGATAATATATTTTTTATTTATAGAAAACTTTTGCTGGAAAAAGAACATACCACCGTGTTTGTGCACCCTACCTGCCAATAAGAAAGAAGCCGTAAAACTTGATCTTTTGGCTTGCTGTTTGTAAACTTTGTATGATTGTCAGAAGTAATAACTTCCTAGTAAATATTGCTTACCTAAATATTTATTATTTTGAAATGAATCTTATATCAATTCAGATTTACATCATTTTCAACATAATCTATACTCCTTTTTTCCAATCTTCACTCTTACTGTACAAACCAGGTTAAATTGGAAGCAAATTCTAGTGTTGTTAATGTGAAAATTAAGATAAACACTAATGTTGCTTAAAACAGAATAATTTGTCTGGAAATTAATGCTTGACACTGTTTATGAGGTCTTTCTATGTTAAATAAAATTTCTGCATCCTTTTGAGCATTCCCACTAAATTTGGAACTGAGCATGTACAGACATTTTTATTATACAGTAATCCATGTGTCCCAAAACAGGACAATCTAATTCTGAAGGATCAAGTGGCTGTTACTGTGGTTTGTCATATACGGACCAGTAGTGGGTTCTAAAACCCTTTACTACTGGTTCACGTGGGCGCGCAATGCTTCTGCGCATGTGCAGAAGCGTCCTGGGCGGGTGGGCGGAGCGTCCTGGGTGGGTGGGCGGAGCCTCCCACCGCTGCCGCTACTGGTTCTAAGAACCGGTCCGAACCGGGAGCAACCCACCACTGATAGGGATTCAATCTAGCCTTTCCCAAAGTGTTTGTACTCCATTTCCCTTTAACATAACTATGTGGTGTTCAGAAACAATTTTAATTTCTATCTGAAATTAAACAACTGTGGCTAACCTTAGATACAGTAATTTGAAACAATTTTAGAAAAATGATTTGGGAAAAGTATTGCTCCAACAACAATTTGAAAGAAGCCAATTTTAGAAAATGAGTTAGAAAATGTATTGTTTTACACAGATGCCAACAGCAGTTTAGCTTTTGTTATATAGTAAACTGTAGCTAATTGAAAGCATAACACTTAACTGTGGTTAACTGTCTCCTTGTGGCCATGCAGGTATGCCAAAAGATAGGAAAGCATACAAGCTGGAAAAAACCAAGCATGTTCCCATCCTGACAAACCATGATTGTAATGCTTCCCCCCAACAGTCATATTCTTCCTTCATCGTTATGCCTTTTATTTGTATTTATTTCATAGACCGAAATATATCCTCCTTGTTATCCATGCTGCTGCTGTGGCATTACTTTGCTTTATTTTTTTGTTCAGATGAGAGAAGAAATGAAGACAGATCCCATGCAAGGATCGACGGGGGAAACCATTTGGGAAGAACGTCTGGCAGATAATCTAGGTATGTTCTACAGAACCAATTTGAAGAGGCCTCTTTGCTCCTGGAGGCATCGTCTTCCACCACAGCTATTTTTCAATTTAAAATTGGCTTGCCTGTTTCTGCCATAGTGAGCTGTGGGAACAGAAAGTCAAGTGAACTTCTAGAAGTACATATTTGGAGTTGTGTATGCTTGCAACTTTATGAAGAAGTCTACTGATGCAGTTATTTTAAATTGATCTAATAAGTTGAAATGATATTTTGCCACTTGTATCATCTCTGCTCACTGTTTTGGTTCCATTCTTTTGTGCTCATGATACTTTTTCATCTGTTTCGCTGTAATTTTTATTTATTATTATTATTATTTGAGAGAAGAAAAAGAAATGCATAAGGAAAAACTAAAAGAAGAATTACATATTCCTCAGCTGAAGATGATTCAATTGAACTTACACATATATGTTCATATCTTACTATACAATTGTTTATATCTACCTTTTCTGTGGAAAAGATTTTTAAAAAAGGGAAAATTACACTAAACTCTAAAAGTAATATAAACAGACCGAAAAAGTCCATCAATCAAGACTCACAGTAGCAGAAAACTTGGTCAGGTATGAAAAGTCTGTTCTTCAAGTTATATATAACTGTCATGAACACCTATTTTCTACCTTTGTTAGTATTTTTTTTGCTATCAAAAATCTAGAGTTATCTGCACAGATGCCAAATCAAATTGATGACATTGATGAGCTGATGTTGTCATACAAATGTTACCACATATACTTGTATCATTTTAAAGTTTTTTCCTGTGACATATGTACAGAAACATAAACTGAGATACTTGTGTGATGACATCATCACCCATGTGTCAGCATTTCCCTGCCACTCCTGTGGAGACCCATAATATGGATGCACCGTATAATGCAAACACTATGAGCATCTAGAAAAACCAATAGATCTTTCATAACAAATTTAGTATATAATTTTTTGCCCAAATGGAGCCCTTCTGGCACATGTCCACATCACATGAATCACTATCGTATTTTCAGTACTACATCTACAATTATTGATTAAAACTCTGAATTTTATCTGAGATGCATAGACGTTTGATACATGCAAACTATCTCTTTTTAATTAATAGGCAGTTTATATTTATGGAGAAATGAGGTATGGATGCCAAATTAATTTTACATTTTTGCAGATGTATATTCCAATTTCTTATCCTATGCTTCCCTATGCCCTTGAATATTTAAACAATATAATCTAACAACCACTTATAAATAAGAGTTGCAGGGTTATTACTTTGTAAAGTTATACTAAATTGCTTGTAAATAGATGGAGTTCTGAAGCATTTATGGCTATTGGTTGATGTCTAAATATTAAAAGTGTTTTAATTAAATATATTATCACACCATGCTTTTTGGCAAAAAAAAAAAAAAGCAGGAATCCAAATTCATCCTGTTGGCTGATGATTTGCTGAAGAGGGAGGATGGGAATCTGAAGGAATTCTTTGCTTATCATATAAATACACCCCAAATCAGTACATTCCCATTCAGTAGGGATCTAGAACAGGGAAACAGAGGCAGGGCCAGCAACGGTTGCAGTGTCATCATTAACAAATGTCTGTAGAGATTCTCAGTCATCCAGGTCATGGTTGTCCCAAAGGTGCTTTTTCAGGAGGCAACTGGACTTTCTTGTTTTTTCTTTGAAGATGTTTTGCTTCTCATCCAAGAAGCTTCTTCAGCTCTGACAGGATAGTGGGGAATGGAAGGATTTATATTCCTTGCAGACAGCTGGTCATTTGCATCCTTTTAGAGCAGTGGTTCTCAACCTTCCTAATGCTGTGACCCCCGCCCCGCCGCCACGACCCCCTCTCTGCCCCCTCCCCGCACGCAATGAGGTGACAAAGGGGGCATGGCACCAAGATGGCGGGCTAGCGCGTGCTTAGGCGACCCCTGTGAAAGGGTCGTTTGACCCCCAAAGGGGTTGTCACCCACAGGTTGAGAACCGCTGTTTTAGAGGGTCATTGAAACACTTGTAGGTTTATCAGTGTTCTCAGGGTCACCTCTTGGTTCCTGTAGTCTGCAATTTTTTTTCCTCTGGAAATCCATTCCTACTCCTACACCATTCCAAGGGTGTTCATCCAAAATTGTATAGCTAAAAGTCTGTAAAGATTCTCAGTCATCCAGGTCATGGTTGTCCCAAAGGTGCTTTTCCAAGAGGCAACTGGACTTTCAAATGACCAGCTGTCTGCATTCCCCACTATCCTGTCAGAGCTGAAGAAGCTTCTTGGATGAGAAGCGAAACGTCTTCAAAGAAAAAACAAGAAAGTCCAGTTGCCTCCTGTTTAACAAATGATGAATTTTCTGTATCAATTCAAATAGAAAAAGAGTATATTTTTTGTGTAGGACTCATGCTTTTTTGGGTGTGTTTGTGTGCCTTTGACTCAGTCTTGTCTCCTGATGGCAGCCTGGACAAGTCCCTGTAGTATTTTGGGAAGCTTTTTGAGAAGTCATTTGCCACTACTTCCTTTTTAAGGCTGAAACAAAGTCACTAGCCCAAGATCACCCAGCTGGCTTCATACCTAAGGCAGGAGTAGAAGTCACAGTGTCCCAGTTTATAGTCTGATGCCTAACAAGTACAGGTAGTCCTCGACTTAAAACAGTTCGTTTAGTGACTGTTCGAAGTTACAATGGCACTGAAAAAAGTGACTTATGACTGTTTTTCACTCTTATGACCGTTTTAGCACCTCCATGGTCACATGATCAAAACTTGGGTGCTTGGCACTGGTGCATATTTATGACAGTTGCAGTGTTCCATAGTCATGTGATCCCCTTTTGTGACCTTCTGACAAGCAAAGTCAAAGGGGAAGCCAAAGATTCACTGAACAACCGTGTTACTAACTTAACAACTGCAGTGATTCACTTAACAACTGTAGCAAGAAAAAGTCATAAAATAGGGCAAAATACACTTAACAAATGTCTCGTTTAGTAACAGAAATTTTGGGCTCAATTGTGGTCATAAGTCAAGGACTACCTGTACTCCAAACTGGCTCTTATTGTACCACTCATAAATTCACACTACATATACAAGAGCCGAGGTGGCGCAGTGGTTAGAGTGCAGTACTGCAGGCTACTTCAGCTGACTGTTCAGCAGTTCAGCGGTTCAAATCTCACCGGCTCAAGGTTGACTCAGCCTTCCATCCTTCCAAGGTGGGTAAAATGAGGACCCAGATTGTTGGGGGCATAGCAAGTGCTATTGCTATTGCTATGTATTAGAACAAGGTTATGTATTTGCCTCATATGATTGCTGATTTGAAAAGCTAAGAGACAAATTTTGCATAAGCACTGAGCCATTCAATTCTTCCTTGAATACAAACTGTGATTAAGTTAATTAATAAAGTTAATTAATAATTAAATTAATCAATAAATTATAAATTAAATAAATTAAATCAGGAACATTTGCCACCAGTTGATTACCCCCTTTTATTTAAATTTCTGGGGCACTTTGATAATTTCTATTTGCATTATCTGTTAAACAACCAAAATCAATTTATTTCTTTAAAAGTAGCAAATTTTTGCTACATTATGTAGCATGTTCACCCATAACTTCTCCCAGTTATTGATGTTAGGGAATAATTCTGTTTTATTTTATAGAATGTACTTTTATTGGTCAATGATGAAATAAATTTGTGTCTGTCTGTAATTAAATCAGGAAGTCTCTAGCTAACTAGAGTTCCTCCTTTTGGTCTGCCCTTCTGAACACACCAAAACTTTAAACCTAGGTTATTGATTAACTGAATAATCAATACAGTTTATTTTGTTTAAAACTCTTATTAATCTGAGAATTACTTATTTAATCAATGTGTGTAACAATGGAGGAAGGAATGAAGTTATGAGCAAATCCTCATTTATGGATTGGTAATATTTGTCTAATGTGGCAGAATTGCTGGAAGTTACATGCCATTTTTATGAAGAATTGATATCTGCAAAAATGTATACTGAGAAGAGTAGTACTTATGACTCTCTTGGCCTTTTCCTCCAGAGTAGGAATCTGATGGAGAGAAGAAATATCAGAAAAAACTCAGAGAGTAAGCCTTTTCTTCTCCCCTTCCTTCAGAATGTCTGAAAATCTGTTTATTCCCATTCCTTCCATAGAGATTGCAGAACTAATATTCCTGCTCACATTCCAAAAGCTAATGTAGGCCTGTAGCCAGACAGGCATCTGGAGATAAGGAAGCTGAAAGATGTCCAGGTGATTTGGCAGGTGAAAGGAAATTGATGCAGCCAGAATGTAAGTAGTGGTAATTAATATATCTGGAATGATATAATTACAGTAAATATTAATGCAATGAAATTTAATTTTATAATACTTTAAATGCCTAGTTTTTATTAATTAGCCCACTGCTTTGCATTTAGTGTCCATACTGGTGAAAAGTAGAAGTAGTTATATGCTTACCGGAGTAATCAAAAGGAAAAGGCCTAAAAGCAAATGGTCTTGCTTATTTATTTTGAAATTCATTGAGGGGCCCTTAAAATGGTTTTGCATACATTATTGGTTGCTTTCCCTTTACGGCAAGCATGCCTCCTATGTAAAATACAAATAAATACAAGGTTTGCTCCTTACCCATCCCACCTTCCTCTACTTATATTGTCTGGGAATGATGGAAAATGAAATTCACCCATCTTGAAAAGGGTTAGAATACTTTGTCAGAGAGGCTTGTAAATCTGTAGTTGGTGTAATTGTTCTATAATGTCTTATAAAATATATTGTGATCAGCCAGATGCGCACGATGAAACTCAAAAACTCCCAGGAACTATAGTTTTAACGTATTTCTAGGGCAGCAAGAATAGGCTACTAGCTGAACAATTGCCTGCATTGGAACTGGATTTCTTTTACTATCAGTCACTGATAGTAGGAGTTCCTATCATTGAAAATGAATATATTTGGGAATGAATGGGTGATTTCTTTTTTATTTGTTTGCTACTAAAATGGTTCTTTTGATTTTTCTTTGTATAGATGCTTCTCTACATACTAGAGAGCTATTTCCACCATGATCAGGTGGAAAAATCAAAGCATTTATATGTGTAATGTTTGCTCTTGGACCATATACAATTTTGGAGTAGATGTATGTAAACCTGCTCTAAATTTTTTTCATATTATATGTGTATCTTTAAAGTCTTCCTATTTGCCAGTCGGCATTGAAGGTGATAAAGCTTTTGTTATTTCTTTAAATTAAAATTAGTTTTGCTGGATTCTGTTCTCTCCCTCTCTCTCTTTCTCTCTCTTTCTTTTTATTATGCTGTGCCTTGGGTTGTCTTACCCACTTCTTTGAACAGTGGAATCGATTCAGTTGGATGTGATAAGTCTTTAACAAAAGGACACATGTTAGAGATCAAATGGGAATTCCCCATTCTCAACCTCTCTGCTGAGACTGCCAACACAGGGTCCAATTAGTGTCAGTTGCCATAATGGCTTTTGCGATGTGGGTTAGTGAGAAGTGGTCTGAAACCACCTTGTGCACTCCACACAAGTTACATGGTAACACTAAATGATATACGTTTGGGCCACTTTTACCATTCTTTGTCTTTCATGCGACTCCAGGCTCATTAGCAGATTTCATTCATTCTCTGTTCTCATTAGTCATCCTGACCTCTCGCATACATATACATTGTATAAAATAGACAAAGAAATGAAGAAAAATAGAGCCTGCCTTATTTTATTTTTTTGTAAAAAAAATAATCTTATCAATTTATTGTGAGATGCAAAAGGCAAAGAGCAAGGAATGACGATTGAGCAGCTTCCTTGTGGTTGTCTCTGGACACTCTGTGAATCATCACCTTGATCTAGACTGTTGTAGCAATCTGATATAAAGTAGTTACTCAGCTCTGAAAATTAAGTTGCATCGATGTGCAACTATTTGATTTGGCCAATAATTTCACTCTGGGGGGAAAGGGCCTTTGCATTGATGATGCATGCACAATCCTCCCCCCCCCCCAACCACCTGGACCAAACCAGCAAGGCCACTTCAGTTTGATGCCAGGAATGAAAGTTCTACTTCAAGTTGAAGAACTGCTTTGATGGGGTACTAAAATGGTATATAGGATGACCTTGGAAGATAGGTGAAAGTTCTGGGGAGAGTCAAAGTGAGAGGATGAAGGGGGTGCTTTCAGACTTAGAAGGTTATGTTAATGTAATTTACATAAATATAGAGCTAGTACTTCTGGATGTTATTTTGCCTAGACTACCCTATAAGGCTAACATTAATCTTGCAAGTCTGAAAGTAGAGGTCCCACCCAGAGGTGGGTTCCTCCCGGTTTGCACCAGTTCGCCCGAACCGGTAGCGACCCACTGGTGACATCACAGTGATGTCACGGAAACAGTTCTGTTGGTGCCGGTCCATGGGCGCCGGCATCTTTTTTTTTTGAATTTTTTTTGAATTTTTTTTTTTTTTGAAAAAAATTTTTTTTCCTTCTGCACATGTGCAGAAGCCGAGTTCCCGGCACTGCGCATGTGTCACCATCTTGTTTTCGGGGGGATTGCTTCTTGTTTTGGATTTTAAAAAAAAAAAAAGTTTTGGGAATTTTTTCCAGTTTTTTTTTCTTCTGCACATGCTCAGAAGCCAAGTTTCCGGCACTGCGCATGCGTCTCCACCTTGTTTTTGGCTTTTTGGGGGGGCTTTTTTTTGGATTTTTCGGCACTGCGCAAGCGCGTACCCACGTGGCGCACCCACGCAGCGTGGGAGGAAGCGAACCGGCAGCGATGTAAGTTAGAACCCATCCCTGGTCCCACCCCTCACTTTGACTCTCCAAAAACTAGGGAGGGTCCCTTCTGCTGGGATGTTTTTGCCATTCCTCTTTTTCAGACTCAACTTTGCTTATCAGAACATTCTCTAGACTTTGGCTCTTCCTTTTGTCTCCCAAGGTCATTCCCATGTACATTACAAGTACTTTGAGTGCCATTTCATGAGACTGTACAACACCTGTGAATCTTCCCACAGCAAGGTCAACCTCTTTGAAAGATTACTAGGCATGCTACATGCAATTACACAAAATCTGTCCTTCTCTAATTATAATGTAGCAATATATTATTTTTATTTTTTTGAGCTAACTACCTCAGATTGCTATGATGATTCTAATTATAATATAGAACTCTGATTCTGTTTATAGTCTGTCTTTAGTTAAACTGAGGAGAATGGGTATTGTGGGTTATTTCAGGTGCTGAGATGTCAGTTAAGTAGTTATCAGGGATGCAGGAGTTATTCTAAATCAATTATATAGCTTCTCAAAATATGTCTATTCTTTATTCAGTTACTATTAACATCATCATGATGTAGGCCTAACAACCTCCAAACCTGAATTTTTTATTCTTGGGCAGAAATTTGTTTTGGTCAAAAGTTTTTGGGGCATCCATCAATCTGCTACAAGAAATGGATACCATATGCATGATCCAATTGTAAAAGGCTACATTGACTACTTGCCAATTAAAGATTTGGCTGTTTTAGGGCCTTTAGGGTCTGATATAATCTAATTTCCTGCCACATTGAGGTACTGGCTTATTTGACTTTGGGGATTTCCCCCCAGCTCCCCCCCCTTAAGTATGCACCCTTACACAACATGTTATGAGATAATTGTTGTTTTTAGTATGTTCATTATTTTAATTATTTTGTAATAAAATAGGAATGTAGGCTGCTTAGAATTGGATGCGAATGAACCCTATAAACTTTGTTAATAAATAAATAAATAATAATAATAATAATAAAATGCTCAGTGCAATTAACTCATTTACTTTCTTATTCCTTGATCTGTTTTGATGTGATTTCTATCTGCCTTTCCTGCAGGAGCTCACAGCAACTTTCATGAATATTCTCTTGCGTTTTTATAACAACTCTGAGATAGCTTGTCACCTTACAGGGGACTTAGGCAGCATAAAAATTTAATAAATAAATAGATAAATGATAGATGGTAGATAGATGATAGATGGTAAAGGATGGATGGATGGACAGACTAACAGACAGGGCTAACAGAGTGACCAAAGTTACCCAATAAACCTTCATGTCTAAGGATAAACTATAGTCTGGGCCTTTTCACTCATTTTTTTCCTTAAACACATTTTGAAAGTATATTATCATTTTTAACTTAAAATTGGGGACATATGAGAAAAAAATAATTTTTAGAAAAAAGAATTTAAATTCTAGTAGTCCTACTGGTGAATTGCTATAAATCTACTGTCTAAAATGAATAGCAAAGCCATTAACACATTGCTAACATGATTCCAAATATTTTGCTATTGCAGTCTAAAGACATGAAATCAAAACTGGCAGGTTTAAGCCTCTAAAAAGGCCACGTTACAGTTTCCAATTTTGCACTTTAATTCTGATTAGGAATGCCTAGTTGGGTTCAAGGGTTATGTATTTCTAACTGAAAATGCTATCTGTTTTCCGGGTGGAGTATCAACAGTAAAGGTTCAGAAGAATTCTAAGACAAACTGTGTTGCAAAAATAATATTGGTGCATTTGTATCTAAGGAAAGCAAAACCACACACGGGCACACAAATATACAGAGACAATTCCTATTTCAAAACAAACACAGACTGAACAAGTCTCGCTCACAGTTATTATGGAGAAAAATTGGTTCCCAACAGCAGTAGTTCCCTTAAACATTTATGAAATTCCTTCTCAACAGATGTAATATTTCTCATGTTTTCTTTACATTTCACAATGTGTCTGTGTTTCTAGTGTGAACTTTACTAGTTGGTTACTGAAAAGACGCTACAAGACAATGATTTCTAGACATTTCCTGCTTAGGTTCCCCTGGTATCTCCTCAGCCTTTGCCACTCATGGTGGATACAAGAGACAACTTGTCAACATGCAGTTGTCGCCACTGAAAGCATGGATTTTGCAAATTTTATTTGATATACATATATAAAAAAAAATACTTTGTCTGATATAAAGAGATCCTAAGAACAGTGGAATATTTCTTAATGCTGCCTGCAGCAATCATGCAGTAAATGTTGTAGCTTGTGAATAGTTTTGGCATTTTACCTACAATATAGTTGTAGTACTCTGGGCTAAGCTATTAAAACTGAATTTCAACAAATCTGCCAGAATGTCTGTATGTGAAACATGATGAATTTGCCAACAAATTCTTTTTTTTTAAAGTATTCTGTCGAGTCTCACTCCAGGGCTCGACACACACACCTGGGGGGGAGCGGGAAATCACCTTGGCGAGCACACGGAGATCAGAGAAGAACGGGACAGTGGGTGGACATCTGGGAGACGAGGGAATCTCACGCAGCTCCCTGGCAATGGTGGATGACATCACAAGCCGGCACGCGGCAACAGCGGGTTGTTTGCCTCAAGGCAGAGCATCGGGCTGACAAACAGCTGAGAGGGGGAGGGCGTGGGTGCCGGATGGTGGTTTGGTGGAGGGGGTAATTCAAAACGTTATTTAAAGCGCTGAGAGGCAGAAGCTCTCACCGCTGACTTTATCCCGTTATGGTGCGGCGTGGATTGAGCTCTGGCTTGTAGCGCGAATAAACCAGTACATCATAACAACAAGAATTGGAACGTGAGTTATTGAGTTTTGTCTGCATGAGTCTGGCTTAGCCAAGCTGAAAGAAAGTCAGCGCTCTCCCATTTCTCTTTGCTTCTTGGTCAACGAGTGGTCGGGATGGTGGAGGGGACGTCTACAGAGGAGCTGGAGACAGAGGTTGGGGTGGAAGAAAAGGAGTTGGAGGAGGAGATTCGTGAAGTGCAGGAGGACATTAATTTGCCTGTAGTATGATCAAAGGAACAGAAGGATCGGAGCAAGGGGTGTCCTGCGGTGGGCCAGGCAGGCCCTGAGGCCGGGAATGTTTGTCCATTGACTGGAGAATGGTGGCATAGCTCGGCTTTGACGGGGGCTATGGGTCCAGGGGTGGGTTCTAACTTACCTTGCTGCCGGTTAACTTCCTCCCGCACTGCATGCACAGTGCTGAAAAATTAACCCCCCCAAAAGCTGAAAACAAGATGGCGATGTATGCACAGTGCCAGAAACTCAGCTTCTGCGCATGCGCAGAAGAAATAAAAAAAAATTCCCCCAAATTTTTTTTTCAACAAAAAAAAAAAAACCCCCAAAAAAGATGGCGGCATCCACGGACTGGCACTGACAGAACCGGTTCTGTGAAGTCACCGTGACGTCACCAGCGGGTCACTACCGGTTTGGGCAAACCGGTCCGAACCGGGAGGAACCCACCTCTGTATGGGTCCCAGGGTGCCCACACCCCCTCCAGCAGGGGGGCCTTTCCAGGGGTGGAGAGAGAGGAGGTGGACTGAGGATGTGGAGGGTGAGTGGAGTTACTCCACAGGTCCTGGGTCCAATACCCTGGAAATGTTAAGGGACCGCTTTGGAGAAGGCAGTTTCCGCGATGCACCTTCCTACAGCCTTGGGCAACGGGGTTGGAGCCATCAGCAACATGGCAAGGGGGGGCTCTGGGTCCGGTTCCATTACTCGATTCCACCTTGCTAGTCCTAAATTGCGAGTGGATTATGGCCCCAGTCGGTCCAGGGGTACAGAAAGGCAGGGTCCCTGGGATAAGGCTTCTTCTTTGGGGGACATTGTACGGGGCGCAGATCATGCCCAGCACAGGGTCCCTACAGAACAGGAAGGGGAACAGCAAAGGCTGGCTTAGCCAAGCCGAAATATTCTCTGATTTATTCTGTGAGGAAAAGAATAAAATAGATGTTGAAAGGAGGGGACCACACATAATGATGCAAAAGAAAGGTATATCATATCATTAGACCATGTAGGTCCAAATTCCATCATGTCCAATTTGCTTTCATAAATAACAGTCTAAATTTAACCACATTATAGTCACTTTGAGTTAGCAATAGCACTTAGCAATAGCACTTAGACTTATATACCACTTCATAGTGCTTTTACAGCCCTCTCTAAGCGGTTTACAGAGTCAGCATATTGCCCCCAACAATCTGGGTCCTCATTTTACCCATCTCGGAAGAATGGAAGGCTGAGTCAACCTTGAGCCTGGTGAGATTTGATCTGCCAAACTGCTGGCAGCCAGTGATCAGCAGAAGTAGCCTGCAGTACTGCACTCTAACCACTGTGCCACCACAGCTCAATGGGAAATTCAATGGGAGTTCAATGGGAAATGGGAGTTCAATGGGAAATATATAAGTCAGTCATATGGATCATAACTCCTTTATTTAAGAGCTGACGTGGCGCAGTGATTAGAGTGCAGCACTGCAGGCTACTTCAGCTGACTGCTCGCTGCAGTTCAGCGGTTTAAGTCTCACCGGCTCAAGGTTGACTCGGCCTTCCATCCTTCCGAGGTGGGTAAAATGAGGACCCAGATTGTTGGGGGCAATATGCTGACTCTGTGAACCGCTTAGAGAGGGCTGTAAAGCACTGTAAAGTGGTATATAAGTCTAAGTGCTATTGCTATTGCTATTTATTTCAGATAAATGCTATGCTGCCAAATTCCAAAATGACTTTGCAGCATAGTCACATCCAAACAACAGTGAAATTGCAGAAAATGCTTCTCATAGCTATCAGTATATAATGATAAAAGCATCGGTCTTTCATAAAAAATGTCCACCTCTAATAACTAATCATAACCAACAGTGTCCTCAGAAAATTGGTAACATCAATTAAATGCTGGAATTCTGTATTTGCCTCCCAATGTCTGATGCAGGCACAGAACTTGTAGATAGCTAACAGAATAACAGAGTTGGAAGAGACCTTGGAGGTCTTCTAGTCCAACTCCCTGTGTAGGCAGGAGACCCTATATCATTTCAGACAAATGGCTGTCCAATCTCTTCTTAAAAACCTCCGAGTATTGGAGCACCCACAACTTCTGAAGGCAAGCCGTTCCACTGGTTAATTGTTCTCACTGTCAGGAAATTTCTCCTTAGTTCTAGGTTGGTTCTTTCCTTGATTAGTTTCCATCCATTGCTTTTTTTTCTGCCTTCAGGTGCTTTGGAGAATAGGTTGACCCCCTATTGCTGTTGGGTTATGAGCAGGGGTGGGATTGAAAACTTTTAGCAACCGGTTCTCTGCCTGGTTGCTGGGTGGGCGTGGCCATGGGGGCATGGCCTACTCAGCCTCCTGCACCACGGGGGTCATTTTTGCCCTCCCCAGGCTCCGGAGGCTTTCCTCGAGCCTCCGGGAGGCCGAAAAGGGCCTCCCCCGGGCTCTGAAGGCCCTCCGGAGGCCAGAAATGGGCCCGTTTCTGGACTTTTGATACTTCCGGTAGGCCTGTTTTTCGCCCTCCCCAGGCTCCGGAGGCTTTCCTGGAGCCTCCAGGAGGGTGAAAAAGGCCTCCCCCGGACTCCAGAGGCCCTCCGTAGGCTGGAAATGGACCAGTTTCCAGACTTCTGGTACTTCCAGTAGGCCTGTTTTTCGCCCTCCCCAGGCTCCGGAGGCTTTCCTGGAGCCTCCAGGAGGGCAAAAATGGCCTCCCCTGGGCTCCGGATGGTCTCCGGAGGCTGGAAATGGGCCCGTTTCCAGACTTCTGGTATTTCCGGTAGGCCCATTTTTCACCCTCCCCAGCCTCCAGAGGCTTTCCTTGAGCCTCCAGGAGGGCGAAAACAGCCTCCCCCGGGCTCTGGAGGCCAGAAACGGGCCTGTTTCCAGACTTCTGGGAGGCCCGTTTTTCACCCTCCCAGAGCCTCCGTGCACACCCTGCACTTACCTCACATCCAAAATGTGGAGTCCCCTGGGAGGGGCAGGGCAGGGTGGGTGGGGTCAGCCAGTCCTTGGAACAACTGGTTCAGCGAACTGGATGTAAAATTAACATCCAGTTCACCCAAACCGGTCTGAACTGGCTGAATCCCATCCCTGGTTATGAGTCATGTTTTGCCACTCCCACCCAGGAGATATCCATGAATACTACTCCAAAGCTATGTGAAACACTGCTGTTTTTATCCACTTTTGGGCCTTCCTCCATTAATTTCTTAGACAGTAAAGATCTGGAGCATTTCCACCTCTATTCAGTTGATTCTGCTTGAAGGTGATAGTCTGGGAGACACCAGCTACATGAGCCTTATGGGGTTTTTCTAGGTTTAAAACAAGCATTTTCACTTGTACCTGGAAGCATATTGGTAACAGTGGAGTGCTGGCAAAATCAGTGTGACATGACGTGGTGGTGTTCATCTGCCAACAGGTAGGTTGCCATATTCTGCGCCAATTACAGATAGTTAAAACAGCTTCTCTGGAATCTAGTCTATGCCAAACTGCAGATCATTGTCTCACTTGGCATGGATTAGGTTGTTTGAAAGATGCTATTTGCTTATAAAACTAATATAGATTTTAAAATATGCAGAAGAAAGGGAGGGGTAAGGAAATTCAAATAAAAGCATATTTCAGCCTGTGGTACCTGAGCTGGGATTGGGCAGTGAGTTGGATTTGGCTTGGTTGGGAATCTCTATTCTATTGTGCATTTTTATTCTGTACCAATTTATGGTATAGTCAGTTATTTTTTTTAATATTTTGAGGTAGTATTATGTTTATTATTAAGTGTCTTGGGCACTATTGGCGCAGAACCACAGGATATAAATTCATAAACAAACAAGAACGATAGGCATCCTATACAGGGTGTATTATGAGCTTGAAAATGAGTTGACTTAGCAAACAAATGGCCTATTTTTTTAATGCAGGAAATTTTCTAATATAGGAATTTGAACCAGGAGCGCAAACTAAGTTCTTTGTTCTAGTGAACTAGCATACCCTAATTCTGCTATGCTATAATCAATCATTGCCTTACACAAGGTTTTTTTTTTTAATGATGGAATTTGTTACAAAAATAATTTATCTGAGCTTTGACCTCATTCATTAATGCGTAGAGAATTGAATTCTTAAGGAATCCCAGAAATGTGTAAAATTCTGTATGTGTTGCTGACCGAAGCTACTGGAGCAAATGCCAAAGGATGAACTTCCCCCTTGTGCTAGCTGGCAAGGGTCCCTGGAAGAAGCCAATTTTAACCATTTTTATCTGAAACTAATTCCATTGATTTCAAAACAAGTGTGCTGAGAATTGCAGCCTAAGGCAGAAAAGCTAGCTGTTAAGTCAGACTGACATAGGACACAAAACAAAACCCAGTGCTCATATTTTTTAAATGACAAGAAGAGCAAGAAAAAGAAATCTATATAGAAAAAAAACCCCACATTTTTTTCCATGGCACTAGCATTTGTCTCAGCGATCTCTTAATCCTTAATTCTGTTCAATGTATATTTAAGGCAAAGTGCTCGACCATTTTGTGATTGGCTGGCTGATATGTGCATGTGTGTGTTTTAATGACCTATGAATATACATATAGGAAAGGATACAGCTGGAATTTTTAATTCCACGTTTTCTCTTTTTCATTTTTTGGGGAATGTTTGGTGCTTTTTAAAACTCATGAATTATGTTGATGTCCTATTTTATCTTTATTCTCTTCATAAAGAGGGGATTATTCAGAATTTTATTTTAATAATTATTATATTTCAGTAGATTTCCATTTCATTGCTCTTGCAAGCTGAGGTTTCCAGAAACTACCAAAAATTGGAACTGGGGAAACTATAGTTTATTGCTTAATTTGCCAACTATCCTGAGTACCTGAAAAACCTATAAATATTATATTCAAGCAGCACTTCTGTGTCCCAGATTGTCAGTTAAGGAAAAAACTATTTTAGTTGCAACTAAAAAAATAATTCTTATGTTGCAGTAAGTCTCATGATACTTTCAAGTCCATCAAATTTATTTTTGCATAAGCTTATGAGTGTTTCATAGAAGTCTAAGGCATGTGTAGATCATCACTAGACAGGACTTTTGCCTTTCTTGTGAATATTCGTGCAGCATATTAATGCTGCTGTAACCTTCCACGTATGTCCAATGATATCCCAACAGGAGCAATGGTAATGAAACAAGTAATCCGCTCCCGGACCTCTCTCTCGATGCAAGTTCAGAGGAGGAAGGGTGAGTTTCAGTCGGCAGTGGAAAGCCCAGAGCCGAGTGTTGGTCAGGATTGGAGCTTGCAGAGTGCTAGCCTGACAGAGCAGCCTCAGCTGGGTTGATCGGATGAGTGACAGGCTGAGGCGGAGTGAAATGAGCCACAGCTGCAGCAAGTTGGCCAGGAGGCTCCAGGCTAGGACCTGGAGCAGCTGCTTCTCATTAGCGATGAGGAGGAAGTGGAGTCCACACTCCTCCTGATCCAAGGATAGGTAGAGCAGAAAGGACACAGGCACAATGCCAGTCAGCTAGATTACTCGTGAGGAGGCAACCTCACCTCTCATGAAGGGCTGTACCAATGTCCCCTACTTAGCTCCGCCCTGAGGACTTGAGTGTTCCTGGAGAAATGTGCCCAATTTTGTGCCTTGTATCTTGGCCTGTTTGACTTGTGGACTGCTTTCCTGGACTTTATGTGTGCCCATTGGACTTGGTTACCCAGTGACTCTTGCTCAAAATCTGGACCTACACAATGAGGGTGCTTTCTGAGGACCTGTTTGGGGGTTTGAAGAAATACCTATAGAACTCTTGTGGTATGTGCATGTGTATATGGGGACGGGACAGCACAACCCTGATGCCACTTAATGGCAGCAACAATTCCAGGCAGCTATTTGCTACCATCTATTGGTTGGTTGGACTTTTGTACCCATAACAGTTAGCTCTAAGCTTAATAAATGAGACAATGACTGGATACATAGATAGGAATCCAGGAAGCAAAACACTATTAAACTCTTATTTAATAGTGTAGTTTGTTTTAATGCTTCATAAATTACTACCATAAAAACTCATTACAGCAGACATTGGTTAATTGCAAGATTGTTCTGTAACACTTGTCTGCATAACAGTACTGAGTTTCTTGCATAACTCAGCCTTGTAGTTGCTGTTCTAATAATGCTCTTTCCCATTATTTATAACTTTGCACATTATCTACTTGCATTAGCAAGTCAACTTTCTTGTCTTCCCTAGACAAACTTCATCTCCCTACTGGCCCTGCCTCAACTGGCCAGCGCTTCCTGGAAGCAGAGTCTGTCAGAGAAAAGGAGAACAGGTGGAGATTTCTGGAAAGGTGATACTATTTGGGAAGCCTCTGGGTCTCAATAGCCCAGATTCGTCAACCAGGCCCTGCTGTTGCTGGCAAAGCCGCTGGGTCAAGGCACAGGCTCCCTTCCATGAAATAATGTTAAGTGTGGTACCCAGAAAAAGTACTTTCGCGGAACAATAATCCTTGCGGTTAGGATGGCCCCAACCTATTGACCTCCTGTCAGGCCTTAGAAATTTGGGTCTTTTCTCAGGCATTTGCACAGAAGACTTAGTAAGATCGTCTTGACATTATTCAGATTGTAAATATGACCATAGCTGTAATCTTTTTTTCCATTTGTTCCCAATGAGTTTTTTGTTTGTTTGTTAATCAGTCAGAGTTGCTTTTTTGTGAGTTGGATGGCCATATAAATTTAAAATAAATAAATAAATAAGCTACTCCTCATCTTAGAGTCCTTATTGTCATCAGCTTGCACATCCATTTTGTATTTTCTAAGAATTTCTTTAGGGTCAGTAGGGACCCCAGGGGCATTTTTGGAATTAAAGGTTACGCTTAATCTGCTGTCCATCATACTAATCTCCCACTCTTTTGCTTCTTAATTTTGAAGGATAGATACTGAAGCTGAAGCACAAATACTTTGGTCACCAAATGAGAAGAGAGAACTTGAAAAGACCCTGATGTTGGGAAAGAGGCAAAAGGAGAAGGGGGACAGCAGAAGATGAGATGATTAGATACTGCCATTGATGCAGTGGGCATAGGTTTGTGTGGACTCTGGCAGACAGTGGAGGACAGCATGCTGTGGTCCATGGGGCCACGGAAAGTTGGACAAGACCTAGCGACTGAACAACAAAACAAAACAAATAAAAATGGTGAGTGAATGATGGTTTAAAGGCCTTCTTAAGGATCTTCTTTTAAAACAATATTACCTTAGCAAGAGCCATGGTGGCACAGTGGGTAGAATGCAGTACTGCAGGCCAGGGGTGGGTTCTAACTTACCTCACTGCTGGTTCGCTTCTTCCCGCGCCGCATGGCCGCGCCTCGTGGGTGCAGTGCTGAAAAATAAAAAAAATCCAAAAAACCCCCCAAAGAGCCAAAAACAAGATGGTGATGCATGCGCAGAAGAAAAAAAAAAATAAATAAACAAATTTTTTCCCCAAAAAAATTTTTTTGTCAAAAAAAATTCAAAAAAAAGATGGCGGTGCACACAGACCGGCACCGACAGAACCGGTTCCGTGATGTAACCGTGACGTCACTAGCGGGTTGCTACCAGTTCAGGCGAACTGGTCCGAACTGGGAGGAACCCACCTCTGCTGCAGGCTACTTCTGCTGACTGCCGGCTGACTGCAATTTGGCAGTTCGAATCTCACCAGGCTCAAGGTTGACTCAGCCTTCAATCCTTCTGAGGTGGATAAAATGAAGATATGAAGCACTGTGAAATGGTATATAAGTCTAAGTGTTATTGCTATGCTATTGCTAACTCAATTTATATTGCTGTCCACTTGACAGGCAACTACTCTTGATCATCCTAACAATTTTAAAAATGATGGATGGTTTATGATATCCAGAAAGGCAAACATATATATATATATGGAACAAGCAGATTGGGAGAAGAATCCTGTGGCTCAGAGGTTTAAACACTTGCCTTGTTAGGCAAGGGGCCCAGGTTCTAATCCCATAAGGGTGTGGCTAGCTGATGAGAGCTAAATAGCTTGAAATAGATCTATACTAGTCTCCCTTTATTTATGTAAAAATATAACATATAGAAACGGACTGTCGTTTGTAATTAACTGTCTGG
>QLTV01001179.1:1962134-1973297 GCA_003457575.1 Thermophis baileyi | reverse complement strand
AATGGTATATAAGTCTAAGTGTTATTGCTATGCTATTGCTAACTCAATTTATATTGCTGTCCACTTGACAGGCAACTACTCTTGATCATCCTAACAATTTTAAAAATGATGGATGGTTTATGATATCCAGAAAGGCAAACATATATATATATATGGAACAAGCAGATTGGGAGAAGAATCCTGTGGCTCAGAGGTTTAAACACTTGCCTTGTTAGGCAAGGGGCCCAGGTTCTAATCCCATAAGGGTGTGGCTAGCTGATGAGAGCTAAATAGCTTGAAATAGATCTATACTAGTCTCCCTTTATTTATGTAAAAATATAACATATATATGTGTGTGTGTGTGTGTGTGTGTGTGTATTCTGAGCCGAAAGCACCAGCCTGAAGATGGCGAGTGGGACCTCGTCGAAACGTCGCCAAGATACTCTCAATCTTACACGGGAAAAGACCCGAATACACCAAGAACTACATACCTATACCCGTGAAAATCTATGAAAACACACACACACACACACACACACACACACACACACACACACATATAAGACCAAATTCATAGAAATAATTAGTAGTGCTAATTAGCAATAATAATAACATTTTGAATTGCTGCTTGGAATTTCAGCTTCTTTGGCTTCCTGCCAAAGAGTGTTTCTATGGTGGTTACCTTTCACCTAGCCCTTACATTATTCCTAGGTCTGAACATAGCTGCTAAATTTTAAAGCATTTAATTGCCGGAACCGTTGCATCGGAAGGCTTTTACAGTCACCTAATTTCACACAGCAGATGTTAGCAATGCCAGTGATAGAACAGCAAAAGAAACCAAAGTTGGGACTTAAAAAAAACTTTATAACTTTTGATTATGCAAAGGACAAATAAAGGAGGGGGGAGGTAATGTGAAGAAAAGCGCAGCGGTCAGCTTCACATCAGACATGGTATCTTTGTAATCCAATATGCACTCTATTTTGCCAAGTATCCTGGGCTGTCACATCTGCCATCACCACCTGTGATAATTTTTTTCCTCTTTAACACTCAATAATCAATTACAAGATTCTCTTCCACCCACCTATCCACCATCATTTATTACAGCTGGCTCCAGAGACTGTGGTGGGAATGCTAAAATAAGGGCAAGGCAAATACAGTAGCTCAGTTCTGAAGCATCCTAACATCTGTGGGTCAAACTAGGCCTACCTACCGGGCAAAAGATAAGAAAATTAGAGAAAGGGGATTTAATGTCATCCCTTGGACTAACTCAGCATGGGGCATATGAGAGCTGAACTAACGCTTCTGCAATTTGATTTGCAATCAAAATGCTGGAGGTTTGTTGGTTGATTGAATTGCTTGGATCATTGAATGCCGTTCAGTATTAAAATGGCTAAGTTTTCAGGATTTTTATTACTCACCAGTTGGGATGATTGAGCAAAAGTCCATTTTGGCATGGAGTCCAGGTAGTTGAGATTCTAAGGGTTTTAAATAGCACTGTATAAACATACTCGCATATTTCCCACACAGGCAGAGCTATGCCTGCCAAGTGAGCAAATATGATCACCAATCAGTGCGAGAAAATGAACATGGAATGTGTTCAGAATCAAACTTAATTTTAAAGGGAAATTGATTAAATGAATAAGAAGCTTATGAATATGCCAAATATCATCATTATTTGTTCTGCCAGCTGTAGAGGCTGCTTGTGCTACAACTCTATCTTAGTCATGCCAGACAGAGTGCTCACTAAGCTACTCAGAGTGAAAGCGAAGGTTGTAGAAGACCAACACTTGCCTGAATTAATCTACATTGGTAATATTCTGAATCCTCTTGGCTAATTTCCCCATTTTATTTTATTTTTTGCTTTCAGGATGGAAGCCTCTCCTACTAAATTTTAAAGCATTGTATATCTGTGTCATGATTCGTCAATTCTAAATCCCCAAGATTTTAGCCATAGAAATATTTGCTTTGTTTTCTGGCTGTTTGGTTACAAGTGGCTATAGATACATTCAATTTGCTTGATGTGATATGTTCACATTTATGCCCTTTTACACATAAGTATATAGACTATGCAGAGTATTTTAAGTGGTGAAGCGGTGCATAAATGTTTTAAACGTGTTTGGCAATCTACATTGGAAAGGTGCATTTTCTTTTAATATAACAGTCACATGTGCATCATTAATGCCTGCCATCATGAGGTATCTTTCACCTTGAGCTTCCAGCTCTTTTTCAAAGAATACAGGAATAACAGTCTCTGGGTTATTCCAAGCACAACGCAGCTGCAAGTGCAGCTCTTCCTTTGTTTGGTTTCTTCCTTGTGCAAAGACCTTGGAATTTTGCAAAAATGACCGTTCTTCCTGGGATAAATTGTCTTATGTTAACAGAAAGGTGACTTTGCTTAAGAACAAACATTTAAGTAATGCAACACATACACGTTTTTCTTGATCTTGACATGAGTTGCCACAAGGATTCACTAATATCATACTATTTTCTACCATTAATACTCTGCTTAAGCTGAACCTTTCTTGCATAAATCAGTTGGAACTTTGGTATCTTGGTTTTTTCCATTCCTGCCCAGTGGGATCTTTATCTGAATACATTAACAATCTTAAATCTTCTGGGTTTGCATTAAAACCACTTCTTTCGGCATATACTGCTTTTGTTTTAAAATTATCCAACAAAATGAGCCATACTTAATTATTGACAAAGGCAACAGACCGTTGCCTCTATAAATTACACTTTTAAGTTGCAACTGCTCCTAATGCAGTGATGGGGTCAAAGTTATTTTAGTTTCTTTATTATGATATGGTAAATAATATTTTTTAACAGGAAAGGAAAAGGGTTTAAATGTTCTTTATTTGACCTCCAAATATTAAAATTAGTTCAATAATCATTTTTTTTTCTGGCCGATGATATAATCGAGATATATAAATGAGCCAAGGTGGCACAGTGGTTAGAGTGCAGCACTGCAGGCTACTTCAGCTGACTGCTAGCTGCAGTTCGGCGGTTCAAATCTCACCGGCTCAAGGTTGACTCAGCCTTCCATCCTTCTGAGGTGGGTAAAATGAGGACCCAGATTGTTGGGGGCAATATGCTAACTCTGTAAACCGCTTAGAGAGGGCTGTAAAGCACTATGAAGCAGTATATAAGTCTAAGTGCTATTGCTATTGCTATAATCAGCCATGCAATGTTTTCTCTGCCTTTTTGGTCTTATAAAGTTAAAATAGTTTAGACCAATTTATAGGAGGGATTTGGATTTTCTATCTGATGTTTACAACAGCCTCCATATTTTCTTTTTAAAAAATCTTTGACTGAAAATATTTATGCATTTTCAAAAACATTTTTGACTATACAGTAAGTTTAGATATTCTTTGTGTAATATATATAAATAAGTATTTTTGCATGGACTTTTCATGTACTTGTTTTGAATGGAAAACTATGAAATATGAATATGCTATTTGGTTTTTGGCTGCCAACATACTGAACGTCCCAGAGAAGCTATTGCCAATCATATTTCAAATCCAAAACATATGATACAAACAACCTCAGTCTGTGGACATCCCTATTCTTACAAATCTTTCTTGAATTTAGTGGATGGATTAATTAAAAGCCAGTCCATGAAAGTTCATAGCTATGAATATGCCAGGAACATAATTATTCTCTCTGAAGCTATTAAGATATCTAATTTGTAGCCCAGTGACCTTCAAGGGGGACTTATCTTAGTCTCACAGCAATCCTATGGCTCCTGATTTGAACTTGAGGAATTGTAGTTTTAGTCCAGCATTGGATTCCTTTCACCGCAATGGGTGTGAACGCTGCAAACTATGACTCCAATGCTTCTGGACACTCATATAAATTGCTTTTGCTTATTTAACATCTCCTCAATTACTTTCCCCATAATCCACTTAACTTAAAATGTGTTTAAACTGCTAATGTGTTGGGTCATTGACTTTAACAATGTTCTCACAGTTACATTTAATTATGGTACAAGCTGTTATTTAAGATCACATTTCAGATGGAGAAATGTAATAATGCATTCTTAGATAGCAATAAATGAAACAACCGCCTAATGTTCCGCAGAAGAACTAGCAATAGTCCTTTCTAAAGAGAAGGGTACAAACAAGAGCGTGGAGAGAAGGTCCACGTGGCTTATGCAATCAGTATCAGAAAGGAAGGTAAACATTGTGATATGAAATAGACTCGGAAGTAATGTATGTTATCTGGAAGATAAGATGCTATTAAGAAAAAAATATTAGTGAAATATTTAATTATAGCACATATCTTTTTTCCTTATTTGCTTGACTTGTTTCTTGCTTTCTCGCTTGCATTTATATGGCCACCGAATTCGGACACTGTGAGAAAAAGATAGGTCTTAACCTTCTAAAGGTCTGCAAGGCCAGGGCCAACCAGTCCTTTTTACTTGTGTGTGTGTGTGTGTGTGTGTGTGTGTGTGTAAGATCATTCCAAAGGATACGAACTGACATTAAACAGACATGCATTCTGGGTCCCATATGATGTATTGTTTCAGTAAAGAGATCTAGAACGTGTCATCCCTTTTGGAGTATATGGGATAGGTAGCTTTTGGAACAGAAGTCTCACAAACAACCCAGTGTCATTTAGTCCTTTAGAAATAATAACCAGCACCTTGAATTGCACAATAAGCCTATTGGGAAACTATGCAGCTCACAGGGTGACAAGAGACACCCATAATTACTTGGTTGCTACACTTTGGAGCAATTGAAGCTTTTGGATGGTCTTCAAGGGCAGCCCAATCTAGAGTGCATTTTAGTAGTTCAGTCAAGAGATAGGAAGACATGAGGGATGGTGAGCATAGCCCTCAGATCCAGGAACATATGCAATTGGGCACAATATTTCTCCAATCACCAGCTGGGCTTACTGAGTCTGCAAACTCTGAGTTAGTGGCCCCATACCTGTGATAACCGGATACTGAAGCAGATCAAACATGATAAATTTTATGCATTGTTATTGTAATAAGATACTTGCAGAACAAGGAGCTCTAGATGACTCAAAGAACTTAGTCATGATTCATTCAATATTCATTGCAATCTATAATAAATACTCTTTATTATCTACATAGCAACATTCACTTGTTTGGAATCTTAAGAGTGATGATGCCATTTTAACTCCATGGGGCAACCAGATTTCAGTATGCAAACAGTCCAGGATTCAATTTTTGTATCGGTAGTTTAAAAAAAAAATCTGGCAGTAGTAAGAAAGCTCTCTTTTCATCGAATTTTCTGATATGCTCCTGTTACCATTCTGATAGTAAAAGACAACTTTATATTGATCAATATGTAGACAGTACTATGTGAATAATACATAGTCCTGAACATTTGGTTGATAGATCAAGAGAGCCAGATTGGTCTAATGATTGAATTCTAGTCATGCCTTAGGCATGAATACTGACAGGGTGACTTTGGGCTAGTCAAACACTCTCAGCCCAACTCAGTTCACATGTTTTAGGGAGAAAGGATTATTAGATATGTTCTCTGCTCTACAGGTACCAAGTATATGTTATCCCAAGGTATAATATTTTCCAAATTTCTACAAAAAAGCACATTTTTTTTCATGCGAATCGCTAAAAATATTTACAGTGTGACATTTTCATATAAAAATGAAAAAAAAAAAATCTTTCCAACTCTCGCCAGTTCTCCCTCCAACATTTTGAAGTTAACCATAAAAAGGGAAGCTTTTTTAAAAAAAAAAAAAAAAAAAAAAAAACCTGGGGAGAAGTTACAAAAATTAACTGTTTTTAGTCTAAAAAAAAGAAAATATACTGCTTTTCTTGTTTTTTTTAATACACTATAGTTAATAAACTCAAGCTACACAGCATGCAGATGATAACAAACAACAGAAGAAATAATTGGTACTTTTTATTAGAAAGTTCATCTGAAGTTGAAAAAAAAAGTGCATGATTAATTAATCAGAGAAGATTTTCACACCATAAAAGTCTGTTGACATATGTTTAAAAGTCATCTGCTTATAGGATCATTTACAACCCAAAATGGATGAAAGCTCATACTAAGCTATTCTGCTTTTGGCATTCAGATGCTGAATATTACTTTTGACCCAGAAGTCTTATTATGTGGGATGAGAGAAGAAAGATGGTTAATAAATGAAAGATAATCTGTGCTGAGCTTAGATAAAACCTCTGAGGCACATGTTCAGTTCCCGAAATTTCCTTGCTTTCAATTCTGTTTTTTTTTAAAAATAAACCAGATATATAATTATCTATCAAATTAACGCTACCACAGAATGAAAGTGTTTTGTTAATCTGAAATAGTTAAAGTTCGCTAGGGCTATCCTTGCATGGTGTGGAATATCACCATTTTGAAAGTTTGCCAATAAGTAAATTATTAGTGATTACTCAGTTGTTTATAGTGGAGACCACCAAACAACATATCAATTGGCTTTCTGGGCAGGAAGCATACTTGGACGCAACTTGTCATTCAGGGTTTGAGTGTTGCCAATTGGAACCATCAAGGATATTGGACAGCTGAAGAATGTAACTCCATCTCCCCAGCATTTGTCTTGGCACCAACCATTTGCTTGTTAGATTTATACTTCTCTTCCACCACCACCCGTCCCAGAAGCTAAAAGAGGTACATCCCCTTCCAGTTTGAGTTTTAACAACATTTCTATGGTTAGGGTCACTTAGTCACCTAGTGAGCCTCCACGGGTGAAGATGGGTTAGGACCAGAAAAGCTTAAAACCATTTCATCATACAAATGGTAATTTTTTCTTTTGTATGATTAATTTTTATTGAGCTGAGGCCCTAAACAAAAAGTTGTCAGGGCAGACTGTTCCCAGCCTTAGGAACTATACCAAGAGATAACCCTCTTTGGCCCAGATCCTATTTCTGACCTGCATGTTTCAAGTCTACAGAGGAATTTCCTGAACCTGAAAAGTAAACATCCCTATTTCTATACATTTTCATCAACTGTATTACCATACTTTTTTTTTAAATGATAGAAAATATTGTACTTTTGGCTCTTCACTGCCTATCAATTGCACTGATTAACCTTTTGATGCATCAATTCTTTCCATATGTGCCCATCAGTTTTATTTTGTACAATCTATACCCAGATAATCAATTAAGTTGTAGTTGCTGAAGAAAATGTATTCTGATCAGGCTTAGCACCCTTTTTTTCTTTATTAATAGATCCATCACTTCTAACCCTGATCCTTTCCATAACTGGGAATGAGCCTTTGTGTGTCTTGGTTTAAATTACTTTTTTTATATAACAGATTGTTGTTATCTGCTGCTTTATTTTCAAACTCTTGGCTAATAATTACTGGCACTGCACATACATGATCCTGGCATCAGTCTGGATTATTGCTATGGCAATTCTACATTGGCTTGACTTTTGGTGCAAAACCAAGTTCCTTGGCTATTGTCTGGCACTCAGATATTAGTACACTCTCATTTCACTGAGTTCTCAATTGATTTTCAGACTTGACTGAAACCTCTGACTCCCAATCTCTTTGTTTAAGAGAACATTATGTTGTGACTAAATTTTTGCAAACTACCATGTAAGCAAGATGTTTTATACAAGTACAAAGACTGTGCGGTAGAGTGAGCCTGTTGGGAGTAGTGTTTTAGTGTTGAAGGAGGTGGCCCAGGGGTGTCTATTTCTTTTAAAAAGTTTTTTTTTTAAAGATTTCAGTTACTTTCGCTGGTTCTTTTCTAAATAAGAAAGAAACAATAGCATACACTTACTCATTGCATATAAGGATCCTCTTCTTCTCTGGGAAACAGAGTGGACAATGAAAAGTTGTATGGTCACCTGATAATCCCATAAGAACATAAAGTAGAAAGAAAACTCACTCCATGCTTGTAACTGATTTATATTAGAGTCTTCTGGTAGAGCCAGCTCCCATTTTTTTTCTCTAATAATAATTCCATTTTATACATAGGAGAAATAAATGATGTCATAACATGGTTGATGTAAATTACATAATTGCATTGTTCGTGTGATGACATCATGAGGCATTTCCTCCTGGAGATATCCATGTATAGAACAGCTACTGACTGTTGTCACCAATCATTGTAATGCATTTATTTTAATAATCACTGCCCATCTTGCAAGATTTTGCTTTCTGAATATATTTGGGAATATCTTACAGTTTTTTGGCTGCTAATCACGCAAATAACATGAATTTTAACCTGTTTCGTACCATTTTCGTACCTAGAGCCGAGGTGGCGCAGTGGTTAGAGTGCAGCACTGCAGGCTACTTCAGCTGACTGCTAGCTGCAGTTCGGCGGTTCAAATCTCACCGGCTCAAGGTTGACTCAGCCTTCCATCCTTCCGAGGTGGGTAAAATGAGGACCCAGATTGTTGGGGGCAATATGCTGACTCTGTGAACTGCTTAGAGAGGGCTGTAAAGCACTGTAAAGCGGTATATAAGTCTAAGTGCTATTGCTATTTTATAGAAATCTTCTGATTTTGCACAATGGCAATGTACAGCCTTCAGTATCAGTTGGCTATGTTGCACATATGATAGAAACATGCTTAGAATGCAGCTTGGATAAACCAAGTACTGTTGTTTATGGAGATGAACAGTGGTTAGAATGCAGTGCTGCAGGCTACTTCTGCCAACTGCCTGCTGACTGCAGTTTAGCAGTTCGAGTCTCAATGGCTCAAGGTTGACTCAGCCTTCCATTCTTCTGAGGTCAGTAAAATGAGGACCCAGATTGTTGGGGGCAATGTACTGACTCTGTAAACTGCTTAGAGAGGGCTTTAAAGCACTGTGAAGCAGTACATAAGTCTAAGTGTTTATTGCTATTCTCAACCATCCAGGTTATGGTTTTCCCAAAGGTGTTTTCCAAAAGGTAACTGGACTTTCTTGGTTTTCCTTGAAAACATTTCATTTCTCATCCAAGAAGCTTCTTCAGTTATTCTCAAGAGAAGATTTCACCAGGATAGTGCCACAATGGGAAAACACTATCAGGGCAACTGGAATCCTTCAGTGCTCCCTGACTATTGTTGGATGCTGTAGAGAGATGCATCAGACACTGACTACAAATGAAAATCAGTTGTAAAACACTTTTGGACATGTTGAACAGTGTGTCAGAATCATTATGCACTTAAATACATTATAGTCATTAAAAGTTAATTTCAAATTTCTCATGATACAGTCATTCTGAAATTATATTTCTATTCAGTTTGAAGGGGTTGATCATAAGCACCAAATGTTTTTCAGTGTTATCGGTGCTTCAAGTAATTTTAAGAGTGACATTAAATATAAAAATTATGACATTTCTTGTTTACAGAAATGAAAAATACTACCCCTTCATTAATTGCAATACCACATCTTCAGAAGCAGGAGAAACATACTGTGTGCTATCAACACCCACTAAATTTTGTAAGATGGATGCACTGAATTGAATAATGAGCAAATAACTATTGTCCCAGTTTCTCAAATGGGTAGTGGGTTGCATTCATAGAAATAGACTTCGGTGTTACGCTGTCTTCATCATTAGTATGTTTAGCCCCCCCCCCCAATATCTTGGGCAGTGTGTACACTAGAAACTGCTTCCTCATGTATATATCTTATGAGGAAATGGTTGTAGGATCACAAAAATGAAGCTTCAGGATACAGAAAACTGCACATATAATATGGTTTTTCTTGGAATCCATGAAGGAAGCACATGTTTGCTACTTTGATAAATCATGGATTTTTTTAGTAGGCAACCTGCATTGGGAACCTGCATTTGTAGGCAACTTTCAGTGGGAATCTACATCATACAGTATGATCTATCTTTGTATGTAGGCTGATTCTGTGAACCATTCCACAAAAGCACATGTTCCTTATGAATGCCAACTTTGCATTCCAGGAGTTGCATACAATCTACAGAAGGTAAAAAATAATAATACCTTGCACACACTGTAAATTGCTACATTTGCACAACCCTAGCATCTTTCTGAAATATCATAAGATTCCTAGGTGCACAAGTAAGAGATCCTATTTTGATAAATTTTATGCACCTGGAGCGCTACAGTTTTCAAAAGTGGTGCTATGCTAAAGTGATATGCTATTGCTTCATACTGCAGTTTTCCATAACTAGGATAGTTATGTAGAAAGGCATAATGTAGAAAGCAGGGGTGGGTTCTAACTTACCTCGCTGCCGATTCGCTTCCTCCTGCGCTGCGTGGGAGCACCTTCAGTGCCGAAAAATCCAAAAACATTCCAAAAAAAGCCAAAAACAAGATGGCGACGCATGCGCAGTGCCAGAAACTCGGCTTCTGCACATGCGCAGAAGAAGAAAAAATTAAAAAAAAATCCCCCCCCAATTTTTTTTTCAAAAAAGAAAAAATTCCCCAAAAAAGATGGCGGCGTCCACGGACTGGCACCGACTGAACCAGCTCTGTGACATCACCAGCGGTTTGCTACCGGTCCGAACCGGGAGGAACCCACCTCTGGTAGAAAGGCATAATAAACAAGTAGACCCCATGGCCGAAAATGGTATAACACTAGAGATTTTCACAATAATTTAATTGAATGTGTCAGTTGCCTCTGAATTCAGGTCTTGGATTTGTCCACAACTAAATGTTCAGTCTCATTCCTGCATATAATATATATGCATAAGGATCTGGGCATTGGTACCTGGAAAAAGAAATAACTTAATCCACTAGTGGCTTATCTATGACCAAATAATATATTTTTCATGTCACGAAACCTAATTCCCAACTATTATTTTTTCTGTTGTTGTCGTCGTTGTCGTTGCCGTTATTGTTGTTGTTGTTGTTGTTGTTGTTGTTGTTGTTGTTATTATTATTATTATTATTATTATTATGATTATGATTATGATTATGATTATGATTATGATTATGATTATGATTATGATTATGATTATGATTATGATTATGATTATGATTATGATTATGATTATGATTATGATTATGATTATGACTTGTTGTTGTTGTTGTTGTTGTTATTATTATTATTATTATTATTATTATGATTATGATTATGATTATGATTATGATTATGATTATGATTATGATTATGATTATGATTATGATTATGATTATTATTATTATTATTATTATTATTATTATTATGATTATGATTATGATTATGATTATGATTATGATTATGATTATGATTATGATTATGATTATGATTATGATTATGATTATGATTATGATTATGATTATGACT
>QLTV01001179.1:1934054-1954727 GCA_003457575.1 Thermophis baileyi | reverse complement strand
TTCTATTCTATTCTATTCTATTCTATTCTATTCTATTCTATTCTATTCTATTCTATTCTATTCTATATCTGTGTAGACAACTGTATAGACAGCCAACACACTTAGATTATACAGCTGAATAGGGTTGGTGAGTGGAGAAATAGGTTTTGTTCCTTTTCTGTCCAATTATCCTTCTGCAAATTGCTGGTTTCCTCTCTTAAGTGCAACAGGAAATAAAGAATCCATACAAAATTGCTGGAGGGAAGGGAAACTAATAATGGGTTTGTTTGGTTTTTTTTGCTTCTTCCTAGAGATCCTGTTGCTATTGACATTAAGTGGAAAACCAACAATCTCTTTTTTTTATGCACTCAGCTCAGTGGAATGAAATTGATCCCTGGCTCTTTCCTACTGTCAGTAGAAAATCAGTGAACAGCAGATCCTGTGGTTTGTAGGAAAAACTGTGCTATATATATTTAGATCATTTATATATTAAATAAATTATGTTTCTTGGTTTTGTGTTTTGTATTCAAATTTATTAATTCATACCACATCAGTTGGTAACTGCTCCAATTAGTTATGAAGAATTATGCAGTGATTATTATCTCATTCAACTCTAGGTAGACTGAAAAGTTAAGTAATTTTGATACCTGACAGGTCTTTTTCATTTCGGTTAATATAAATTTATTTATTTATTTGTTCAACCTACATGCTGCCCATCTTGCCTGAAGGTGACTGTAGGTGGCATACAATCATTAATGAATGATCTTCCTCCTTCAATTTTTTAAATACAATAGATTAGTCCCAAAATATGACTCTTATGAAAATATGTAAAATTGATGGGTGGGATGGACTTCAATGGAGAATGACCACTCTAATGGACATCTAAAGAAAGTCATTCAGTTACCAGATACTTGTGTTTTGGAGATAGACCAGGTTAAGATACAGACACTCTGGGAATTCCAGAGATGCTATTTTATTATAGTATAGCAGCAATATTTTGAAAGCCCATCTTAGTATCTCTCTGTTCCATATTATACCAAAAACATCAACTCAGGGTTATTTTGAGTTTCTTTCTCATGCTTACTTCAGTCTCTGGGCTGTAGAATTCCTTTTTCAAGTCCTTTCTTAATGGCGTGTTTCTTCCCCTCCCCTCTTTAATGTTTCTTTCATATCTTCTCCAAGGTTACTTCTAAATTCCTACATACCATCAAGGAAATGGTAAATTTCACTTATCAGTAAGTTGGAAAGAGAAGGAAGGATACATAATGATTATCAATGTAATAGAGTTATGACTACAATCTTATGAATATATGAAGATGCTGTACTTTTAAAATAACCAGAGAAATTATATCTGTTTGAAATAGAACAATTACAGGTTCATAGATTACCTTTTTATAACGGGAAAAAAAAATCAGCTCTAGATAATGTTTTCAAATATTGCACAATGATACCTCTTCTCTCAATATTTTTATTCTACACAAATTGCTTCTCTGCACATTATTAGTTTAACAGTCAAGTTCACACAACATATATTTTAAAATGCTTTAAATGGATGTGTGTTTTTCAAAATTCCTGTGTTTGCTTTAATACAGTGTGCACTGCACTACTTTGTCATTGATTAGGTCAGAAATCCATGAAGCTGGTAAAAGTTTCTTTGTTATTTTGAGTCTCAGAGGATGCAAAATTCACCATGAGTTGTAGGGCAAATGCCTACTTGTAAGATAAATGGTGATTGCTTATCAATACAAGGGGAAAAGAGCTTTATCAAGTCAAGAAGAAGAGTTTGTCAACGTGTCCACTTAAGAAGTATAAAGATATACACATTTGATTTTGTACAATGTCAACTTCAGAAGATAAATGCATGAGAAGAGAGAAAACCAAGGTGAAGTCAAGGCTGGTTTTTTAAAAGGGATATTTAGTTTTAAAGATTTGGAAAAGTATATAAGCTTAAGAAAAAAAAACATTGTGAGACTTTCATCCAGGGCTATAAGATTTGATTTCTCTAACAAGGGGTAAATGTCACTTCCAATCTTATTTTAAACTCTTGTTCAAGATAATGACTTAAGATAATGACTTCAAAAATTGTTTTATTTTGTCCCCATTCTAAAGACATTAGAACTGTAAATCAGGAATGCCCAACCTTGGCAACTTTAAGACTTATGGACTTCAATTCCCAGAATTCTCCAGACAGCATGGCTTGCTGGAGAATTCTGGAAGTTGAAATCCATAGATCTTAAAGTTGCCAAGGTTGGATACCACTGCTACAAACAAAAGCAAAAAGAAACTTCTCATTAGCTAGCTCCCACTGTAACCCTCTTAAGCAGTCCTCCTCCAGTTCTCAAAATTAATCCAAGGTCTGACAGAATTAATGAAGGAAAATCCCAGAATTTAGGTTTCAAGATATGTTCTGGTCTATGTCACTATCATCATACCAATATACTGTACCTCATCATGCAGGATTGGACAATATTAAAGACTACAGCAGTATTCAAAGTATTTCAGTTATCTGGGACTTTCCTTCCTGTTTCTATAACCCTAGTACATTTTTGATGGCAAAACCAATTTATAAGAAGATTGGGAAAATGCCAGTATTTGTTATGTGGCATATATTATTTTAAAACAATAAGATGGTTAAATATGTAATAATATTGTAACCATAAACATCAAAGGGCCTGGTTTCCCAAACTAAACATATTGGAAGGATTCATATCCCAAAACAGTTGACCCTTATTCCAACTGTCATTACCTCCATAAGGTGAAATGCAATCTGAAGATTATGTAGGTCAGAGGTCTTAAAACTTGGCAACTTTAAGACTTGTGGACTTCAACTCCCAGTATTCAATTCTGGGAGTTGAAGTTCACAAGTCTTAAAGTTGCCAAGTTTGGGGACCCCTGATGTAGGTTATGCAGAAAGATGCCTTTTTTTAAATGTGAAACCCTATGCACAGCCAGTTTTACATGTAAATGAATACATCTCTGTGTGTGTGTCAATAAATCAGCCTAAACTTAGACCAAGACTTCTGTTGTTTAACAAGTGTGATAATAGCACCAAGTTATATGCAAGTGATGTCAAAGCATACCTTTAACTCAAGCTATGAGCTGTTATTTCTGCTTTATGTTATTATGCTAGAACTTTCATAGGACTAAGGCAAATTGATACAATGAGTACATATTTATTTTTTTAAAGTAATATATGCCACACAACAAATATTGGCATTGTTGGTGAGATCAGAAACAGAAGTCCCAGAAGTCAAACAAGGGACACATTAGTGATCCTATTAAACTCTATTTATTCATATTTTCTGAATTGGTGTTGGTGAGTTCTATAGTATATTGGACTCAACTCATGGCTTTAACAGCAACTCTGACAATTTTATCAACTGAATTAAGAACATCTCTGTCAGTTTAAGGGGAGGAAGCCTCCTTGGGTGGTATCCCAAAATAATTTCTAATCTTCCAAGTGCCAAATATAAGATATTAGCATTTGAGACTGGTATTGAAATGGACAGGAAACCTGGAGAGGAGATCAGATTCCTGTAAATTATAACAATTTCTACTTCCTGACTCTGATATTTATATCAGTGCTGCATAAAATATCCGGGAGGTCACAGCTAAGAGAGAGACTAAATCCATGTTTCCCAACAGGTCTTGATTATTCATTTGGGGTTGATGAACTCATGAAAACCAAACCATAGATTTATTATGGCACAGCCTACCAGCAGACTGACAAAACAGCTGCAGGAAGAATTAGAAGAGGTATATGCCAGAATACATAGTAACTATTTTCTACATCAGCCTATTAGTTCCTCATTGCTCTCGGGCAGTAAAGCAAGCACAACTCCATTACAACGAAAATACCATCTTTTTCATTCAGACGAATGCCTCCTTTAATGAGAGCTCACATTCATGAACTAAGGGCTTAACTAAGTTCTATGACTAAACATTATAAATCTATTTCACTAAGCCAATAGTACAACCTTGGCTGATGGCAATGTAACATCAGAAGATATGGATATCAGCACTCTTTTCAGCCCTATAGTCTTTCCATTAAAGGATATATCTCTGTCCCTCCCAAAAAAGTGAGGACTTCTCTGTTGTTGTTGTTTTGACACAACTTTAAATTTGACAGATGAGCCAGCTCGTTCTCTAATTTTGTTCCATGGTAAGCTAAAGTGAAAACAGAGCACCACTGAAGTAGTTTTTTTAGTTCCTATAACTCAAAACAGCCTAGAGTTTCATATTTTCCTAGTGGCAAGGAATATTGGAGACAGAGTCGAATCTCTCTGCTGCAATGAAGTACAGGTAGTCCTCGACTTACAACAGTTCATTTAGTGACTGTTCAAAGTTACAATGGCACTGAAAAAAGGGACTTATGACCGTTTTTCACAATTACAACCTTTGCAGCGTCCCCATGGTCATGTGATCAAAATTCGCACGCTTGGCAACCAACTCATACTTATGACCATTGCTATGTCCCAGGGTCACGTGATCTCCTTTTGTGACCAACTGACAAGCAAAGTCAAGGGGGAAGCCAGATTCACTTAACAACCATTGTATCAACTGCAGTGATTCACTTAACAACTGAGGTAAGAAAAGTCATAAAGTGGGGCAAAACCCACTTAACAAATGTCTCACTTAGCAACAGAGATTTTGGGCTCAATTGTGGACGTAAGTCGATGACTACCTGTATATACATCTATTCCTATATATCAGTATGGCAACCAGTGTCAACTAAGGCATCTGATCAATTGACTCTATGCAAAGCAGTCACAATAGCTCAAATCATCTTTTCTTCTCCAAAAAAGCCTTTTCCATGTAATCCTTTTTACTACAATAGTAGAAACTAGTTTGTACTTTTACCATTCAACAAAACTGCTAGGAAAATGGTTTCAGTCATTAGAGAGGTTTTTAAAAAAATATATAGATCTGTGATATTTGAGATGATGTAACTGTCAGTTTCCCCAGAGTAGCTCTTTCAGTTATCTTCCATATTCTAGAAAGCAGGATAGTGTTTTTTTTAAAAAAGAAACGGATTTAACAAAATCCATCTGGATATAGCTTGTGCTCTTATTTCCTTCTTACCATTCCATCTCCCAATGTACTTAATCCAAGAACTTTAAACACAATCAAACTGACTACTAATTTTATTAGAAAATCTATGTGCGGCTGTTACCTTTTCCTCAATTTTCCTTTTTAAATTTTTATGTCTAGGGATAAGTTTGATGTGGGAATTTCATGTCAAACTGCCACTTCTTGAGATTCAGTTGTGGCACGTGTTTTCATAAGGATTTCTTTTTTATGTCTGGCTTTTGCAAAGAGGATCTAATATATTTTCCTAATTTTGTTTTCTATCATTGGCTAAGAACTCTTCAGCTGAATATAGACTCTGGAATGTTAAGAGATGCCATCCATCAAAATCATGGGCAAATTATGGCAACTATCATAATGGTTTTTTAGAAATTAGCTCTTTGAAGGAGTTTATTAAAGAAGCATTACAAATTTATCTTACTCTCTCTCGTCCATCATCCCAGTTTGTACAATTAGTTATTAAGAAGATCAAACTAATAACTTATATAGCAACCAGGCATAAAATTGATAACAAGGACAGTGAAGTAGTGAACAGGTTCTGCCTTTTAGACTTGACTATCAACAAAAAAAACAAACAAACAAAAAAAAGGAGCAAGCAAGTTGAGAAATACAATGTAGACTAGCATCTGATTGGGTAACAATGAAAGCCGTGGAAGATATCCCAGGATGTGTCTTAGCTACAAAGATTAGTATTGTGCAGGAAATGGTTTTTGGTTTTCCCTGTGGCACTTTATGGAAGTGAAGATTGGACTTGGAAGAAGCAGAATTGAAACAGTATTGATGCTTTTGAATGTTGGTGTGGGAGAAATTTTCTGGAATACCATGGATAAACAAGCAAGCAAGCAAGCAAATGGAGCTGAATTCTAACATGGTGATTACTGTGTATTAGTTCAGGGAAAATGAACTATATATTTTTTTGCATTTTGTTCTCTGCAAATCTGAAATGCAAAACTAGTATAACAATAACTCCTTAGAAGTAAGGAGTCAATAAATAGTTAAACAGATCACTTGCTCCTCTGATGTCCTGGCCATTATGGTTGCAGTTGTCTGCTGGCAGAAAAGGTCATGTTTGCCAACCAGAAAAACATATTAGAAAATGAATATAAAAAAATTATCAAGGCGTGTCTTCCTCCTGAGCAGGATAATTTTGAAGGCTCTGCTCCATCTTTTGCTCCAGCAATAGTGAAGCAGCTACTGTAGACCAGAGATCAGCAGGCGGATGTCTGCTTAAAATATTAGTGTATGACCGAATAGGAGATACATTTTTCATAATCTAAATTATGTTAACATGGAAGCTCACAATATATTAGTCTACAGTAATAGTTATCTTCCTTCTAACTCAATCTCTTAATTAATCCTCACCAAAACACGACAGCGAAAGCAACATTCCTGCTTAATAGGGTTGGGTACTGATCTGGATTGAAAGGGAGAGAGGTGATTCAAAGTGCACATATATGTGCATATCATCCCTTTGGACATTCATTAAAGAAACAGCATAACCCACAAATATTCCAAAATCCTGTTTTCCGCTTTGAGACTTGATTGTCATCAATATTTAACCTCAGTGATTACAGTATGTATGTCAGATTATTCATGAACTGGGAGAGCCAGTGGTAACAAGGTCAGCCAATGAATAAGCATAGGAACTAAGTCAGCTAATGGGAGCTAAACACATCTGAATCTGTGCAGAGAATCAAAACTGAAGCTAGAAGGCTGGGCGTGGCTCAGTCCACTCTGTGTTTGTTTCTCTCTGAACTCTGAACTAGAAGCTGCTTGTATTTTGCTTGTAACTGTTGCTACATTGAAGAAGAACTCTGCTAATGGTATTGTAAATTCATCTGTTATTCTTGTATATAAAGAAGTTTCTTATTTAAATCAATCCTGCTGCATCAGTCTGCCTGTGTGTGCTTTCTGGATTTAATTTTCTGCAACAAACTCTGATAATGTATACCATAAGTTTCTTAAAAAAACACCTTATGGTTGAATGACATGTTTGTGCATTTCCCATAGAAGCTGATAAAATTGCTATGTACTAGCTGATCATGGATGAGATGAAAATACTAGTGTCTGATTTGTTTTTCTCCTGTATGATATTTTGCATTGAATCATCATGTCCTGCCATTCTGTTGGAAGGGAGGGAGGAAGGCCGGCTGGTATTTTCGCTTTTGCTGTAACCACTTGGGAATTAGGGAGGGGGATTGTCTTCAGAGACAGAGCAGACTCCCTCCTAGCCGGTTCCAGCCTGGTTCCAAGGCGATTGTGCCCTGAGAGTGACCTGTTATCTGCCTAGCACCTCAGCATTCTCAAAACATCCTTGCGGCATCACATTGGCTGTTGGTGGACTGGTCAGGGGGATTGGGTTTGGGGAAACAGAAGAATTACTTTGTGCTTTGCAAGGGACCTTCAGATTCCACCTGACTTTACTGAATCCACTTTCTCTCAGTAAAAATTCTTTTGACTCAACTCAATGGAGTCAAGAGTTTTGCTTTCCTTAGGGACCAGGTGGGGCAGGTCTTTACGTGTTCTGTCATTTGGTGAGAGTGGTCACATCTGAAATTGTCCTAATTAACGTTTGTGATCTATTATCCTCTGCAACTTTTTCTGCCTGCAATAAACTGCAGGATATAACTAAGATCCATGTATAGTTCCACGGAAGTAAATTTTATTAAACTTAGAATGAATATTTTTGTGACCTCACATGAAATTGAAATTAATTGTTAGTATATCTGATAAACAATGTATAATGAATTGCTTTAAAGAAGGTCTAAGAATACAAAGAGTAATCAGCACTAAATAAACCAAAGATTTTTTAAAATGTTCAGTTTCTGAAAAGAGGGGTAATACATTGATACATAATGACTGAAGAACATGCAGGGTGTCACTTTGTGTGTTTACAATGAAGCTTTAAAAAAATTCTTTCTTTGTGTAATTTGGTCCCTCCATTTCATCTGCCTATTTTTCTCCAGAACTAAAAACTTGTAGACAAAGGAAAGCAGAGATAAACTGGAGTAATATTATTGAGCTTAAAGGGGACCTTTGCCCATATGTCCATCCATCTGTGACTATATTATAATTACTAATATTATGTATGATGTCTTGCATTGTTTGGCAGGAATACTAGTCCTTGGGGACACTCCGGAACATGTCACTGCAGTGCAAAATAAGGAACACAAAAGTCAAATTATGTATTTCAATGGGGAAATGTCATTTGCCTTCCCAACTTGATATTGCCAAACCATTGTCACTGAAAAAGAGAACAGCATGATGGACTTTAATGTAATCTTCCAGTGCAGTCTATCTCTTGAAAGCAACATGGCAGCACATTTCAGAGTTTGGAGAAACCTTTTATTAACTTGAAACATCATCATTCTACATAGACTTAGGTATCTGGAATTAAAGTGTTAAAAAAGAAGACACAGAAAAAATCATGTAATTGGAATCTATGGGGTTGAGAGATACTATTTGGGACATAAGCATATGTCTAACGATCAGTTCACCTCACCTTGTTTATTCCGAATATAACAGCCATCCCTTACTTTGCTTGATTAAGAACCATAGTGATTTAATAATGAAGATGTTGGACTGGTATCAAAGATAACCAGGTTCAAGTGATCCTCAATCACCGAAACTCATTAGCTGACTTTGAACAATTACTGAGAGACAATCAGAGAGGACCAATAGTGTAGGGGTTAAGGTGGGGGTCTAGAAACGAGGAGTCTGTGAGTTCTAGTCCTGCCTTACCTGAAAGTTACCAGTTGCCAGTTACTCTCTCTCAGCCCAACTCACCTCACAGAGTTGTTGTTGTGGGGAAAATAAGAGAAAGGAGGAATATTGGGCATGTTTGTTATCTTGAGTTACTTATAAAGTAATAAAAATGGGACAAAAATCTAATAAATAAACCAAGTGTCAACCCAAACCTACCTTACAGGGTTGTGACTGTGAGAAAGCACAAATACTCACCTTGAACTGCTGTATTAAAAGTGAGACATAAAGCTAGCAAACAAATAGTAAAATAAATTGCACCTTTTGTTTTCATATGGTCTAGCTTAAAATAAAGACTTCATTTCACTAGGCAATCTTACATTCTTGTGGATTTGCTTATCAAAACTAATATCCCTAGAAAAATGGAATCCATAATAAAATACTCATGAACTTATTTTCTTCCTGTACATTTACAGTACAAATGCTATCAGGAAAATAAGACACACTATCCAGCCGCTGCATTTAAAATTATTGTCATTTTCTTAAATTTCTAAGTAAACCTTCAACAGCAAGACAGTTGCATAGCATTGACAAGTGGTTAGACAATTTATGAAATCAAGAACTAAGTAAACAAATGTCCACATAGCTGAAAAGCTGCTTGTTTCACTCGGAAGTATAAGAAACATGCCTCTTAAGCTTTTTAATATAGCCAAGATCAACTTTTGCTGGCAGTGTGCACAACTCAAACATATTCTGCATAACTGAAGGACAAAGAAAGGCAGTAATAACTTGTTGAACAAAATGCAGTTCTTTTGTTCAGAAAAAGACTGGCTGGATTATTTACAGAATTTTGTGATCACCATGAGTTGCCGTTTGGGGATGATATAAATTCTTCCCTTATATTTATTGCTCTGAACATATCTGTAAATGGTGAAATCTCCTTCAAAATGAGTTTTCCTTATTATGCAAATTACTTCCTGTTTCCTTACATTAATCTTGGTTATAAATATATAATGGGATATCACTATTTTAGCGGGTTTATGATGTATGGTTGTTATTATTATGTAAATATATGTTTTTGTTTTATCGTATTTATTGCATGTGTCTTATCTATGTTCCTGTTGCTCTTATACCTCGCTTGTGGTCTTTAATATGGAGGCGGTTTATAAATTTCATACATGCATATATACCCTCTTTATGCCTGCTCTGTTTCAGTTAATTAGGCTTCTCCCCCAATGGATACAATTGGAATTAATAAAAGCTATTTATTAAGTGCAAAAGTATATATAACAGTGAGTCTGAAATTGCTCTCCAAATACTTCTGATTCAGGAAAAAGTTATAATTTCAAGAAAACGAATCAGACAAATGGGAAATGAAAATGGGTAAAAGGTTAGAAAAACATGTCATACCCTCAACTTTTAATGATCAAGAAGCCATCATAGGATGGACTACCAGAAGGGCAGGTGATACCAGTTGGCTTTTGTAAAAGAGAATCCCTGCTTACATTTTGAACCTCAGCCAACAGCCATAAACCACAAAAAAGCCCAGAATGGGAGAGGTCAAAGGAAAGAGGTATATGAATAAATAAGAACAATGTAATGAGGGAGTTCTATTGAGATTAATTATGAGATACACACCACAGGGATGGAGATTTACACAATGATAATGCTATCATAAGGAAGATCAAAAGAGAGGAAAAATCTAGCTGCCCGCCCAAGAGATGATTCTGCATTTCTTGAAACACCAGGGCATTGAGCTTTGTAGGACAGAGCTGTTGATTAATCAGATGTGGTGGGAGGTAGCTGGCCCTGCCAAGTGCACCGTTTCTTCTAGGATAGGCAATTTATTGCAAGTTAGAAATCTGTCTTAAAAGCCCGTGTTGTATTCAGAAATGTACAGATGGGAAACACTCACTAGCTATGCAAAGCTATCCTGTCCTGCTATCGCTCTCCAGAGCCAGGCTAATGAGAAGGGTTGGTTTTTTTTTTAACAGGTACGGTATGCTGATATACCCACAGGGATTGGCATCTTCATCAGATAGTTAGATCTCTCCCTCCATGCAAGTGTTTTATAATAAATTATAAGGCATCTTAATGTAGCTGTGAAGCTGGGCTGTAGTGTCATTTTGGGTCTATATGTCTGTGAAGTTAAATAGCATTTGCTTTTTGAGACATTTGCAGTAGATTTGTTTGTTACGGATGCCCATATCTACTGAAGCTTATATTCAGATTTTGCAACTAAGTGGGGATTTTTGTTTGAGTTCAAAGCATCATCACTTTACTGGGAGTCCATTTATTTGGTGTCTGGTAACTTAAAATACTGTGGGGTTTTAGCTTGACTCAAAGTAAAAATGGAAGGAATCATTTAAAACTCAAGAATGCAGATTACAGGATCCCAGATTCTTGGCCTCCATGAAATAGAGAATATTTGGATTCAAACTCCATTGTTTTATATGGAAATATTTAAATATTTTATTGGCATTGGCACAAAGCAGTTTGGATTTTTTTAATATGTAAAATAAAGAATTGCATGGATACTACTACTACTACTACTACTACTACTACTACTACTACTACTAATGCAGATTACACAGTAGTATATGTAATGGAACCTTAGATATAACTTCTACTACTACTACTAATACTACTACTACTACTAATGCAGATTACACAGTAGTATATGTAATGGAACCTTAGATATAATACAAACATATGTATAATTTTACCTGAATGGGTTGAATGCTTCACGTCTGCATAATTCATGAGCATTTTTAAATTTATCTTAAATAAAGTATATTACTGTATGTTTCAAACATTATATTTCACTTTCTGGTTTTTCAAATTTTGTTAGCTGCTTTGGGTATTTGCCAAAGAAGAAAAGAAGTTCACACATAAAATAAATAATTATTTAAAAATGGAATAAGCAATTTTATTATATTCTTTTTGATAACAGGACTCTCTGTTGTAATTTTGGGAACTTCTAAAATGGCATTATTTGCAAACTATCAATGTTGTTTGGCTAATTTTGTCAGCAATGATGCTTTCATCATAAGCATTTTTTAACTATGGAAAAGCCAGGAAAAAGCTGGAAGAATAATAAAAAACCCCAAAACACTTCTATCAGCCAAAATTTCAGTGCTCTGTGCAACTAGCCGGTGACTACTTTGCCAGAAATAAATCTGCTACTGGTTTAAAAGCCAGAATGAACAGATGTCTTACAGTGTGCTTTATAAATAAACTGGACTTGGGCTTCCAGATCTCAGAAAAGGTGCCTCCAATGCTATGAAAACTCAGCTGAGAGCAACAAGTAAGGAAGAGGCAACAGCCAAGGCATTTCAGCAAATTTTGCTGTTGGTTTGATTCTTTTTTTCTGTTCAGTAACCTTTGCTAGACCTTATCTTCCTGAATTTGTCTAACTGGGTTGCCTAACAGAAGACTATATTCTGCAGCAATAAAATGAATAATTTTCTGTTATTTTGTCCTAAGTTAAAATCCATATTTTTCTATCTTAAGTAGCATATCAAATTACTTTACTTCTGTTGCTCTGTTCTACATAGGCCTGCCTGCCTGCCTGCCTGCCATCTATCTGTATCATCATAGTGCACACATTATTTTCCAAGTATTTTTATCATAAAAACTACATAGTACTGACTATATCCTTATTTTCAACGTTATTTTAAATTGGATTATAAAGCACTAGGTACATTTGTCTATATCGACTGTATATATCACTTAAAGAATGTAATAAAGCAATAAAGCAATATAATCTCCTCCCTAATAAAGCAATATAATCTCCTCCCTATGTTTGCTGCTGCTAAGAAATCATTCCATGTAAGGCATATGTACAGTCCTCGATTTACAACAGTTTCTTTAGTGACTGTTCAAAGTTACAATGGCACCGAAAAAATGACTTCAGATTAATAAAGGAGAGTATTTGTAGCTCAAATATGAGGGTTCCTTGGGACTCTCTGAGCTTGTGTGTTTTCTTGCTGACATTTCATTACCCAAACTAGGTAACATCATCAGTGCTAGTAAGGAGTGCTGTTTGCTGTAAGTTTATATTCTGGTGACTTGCCCTGTCAGTGTTGGTGGAGGTGGGGGTCTTAGAGATTCTCAGAAGACATGATGACAATTCTTTAATTTCACAACATATAGAGAGATTTAATCATAGTTTCAGTTGGGAAAATGTGACCATCCTAGACTAAGCCAAGTCCAAAAATCCCAGGGGATTTCTAGAAGCCTGGCACTCTGACAAATCAGCCATCAATAGACACAAAGATATTAATAACATCTATAGACTATGCAGAAGGAACTATCACCCAGCCCAAAAAGGAACAAAAAGAGCTAAGCACCTTCCCACCAGAAATCACCACCCAGATCAGCATAGATTAACTCCAAGGTTAACTTTAGACCAACAATCAAGTAAACGATACCCCAATCAAGAAACTGCCAAAGAAGCCAACAGTAAACAGCCCAACCAAAGAATCTCTAAGACAACTCCCACCAATACTGACAGGGCAAGCCACCAGGTTATAAACTGAGAGCAAACCCCACTCCTTACTAGCACTGATGATATTACCTAGTTTGGGTAATTGAAACGTCTGCAAGAAAACAAGCAAGCTCAGAGAGCACCAAGGACCCCTCATGACTTAAGATTGTTTTTCACACTTACAACCATTGTGGTATCCCCATGGTCATGTGATAAAAATTAACATGCTTGGCAACTGGCTCAAACTTGTGATGGTTGCAGGATCCCAGGATCATGTGATCACTTTTTGCGACCTTCTGACGAGCAAAGTCAACGAGGAAGCCAGATTCACTTCACAACCACAGCAATAACTTAACAACTGTAGTGATTCACTTAACAACAGTGTCCAGAAAGGTCATAAAATGGGGCAAAACTCACTTAACAAATATCTCACTTAGCAACAGAAATTTTGGGCTCAATTATGATCATAAGTCGAGAGACTAGCTGTATTTGCATTTGATTCTCAAAAAAGAAAAAAAATCAGTATTGCATTTTAGAGAAAAAAGTGCTTGAAATTCAAAATGTTAGAAATTAGAAATAACAGAATTGGAAGGGACCTTGGAGGTCTTCTAGTCTAACCCCCTGCTTAGGCAGGAAACCCTACACCACTTCAGACAAATGGTTATCCAACATCTTCTTAAAAACGTCCAGTGCTGGAGCACCCACAACTTCTGGAAAAAAGTTGTTCCACTGATTAATTATATGTTATATGCATTTGTATGGATGTATGTGCAGTATGTCTCAGTATGTATAATAAGTATGGTTTTTTTAACCAGCAAACTGCCGGAGACAAGTGATAACTTTTGCAAGAGAGGAAACAAAACCTGTGAAGCCACAGCATTTCAAAGAAATGTTTTTATAGGTTTTTAGTAAAGCTAAGCCAGAAATAAATCAGCTCAGCTTTCAGACAAGTATCAATGGATTCACAGTCATTTTCAAATTGGCATCAACTTCCATTATTCTGCTTCCTCTTTTCTTCAACTTCTTTTCCCTTTCCTTTTTTTAAAAAAAAAGAGATTGCAACCCAGCCGCTGAGCTTTTCCTTTTCCTTTTTATATATTCGATAATTCTTTTTAACAATGAAAATTAGAACGGTTTTTGTAGCTTTCATTATACAAAATGTTAATAACATTAAAAAAAAAGAAAGAAAAAAGGCAGAAGAAAATAAATGTTCATAATCTTTCTTAGGAGGGTATTTAAAAAAAAGAGAGAGGGAAAAGAAGTACTTGTACTAATATATGCCACATAACACCCCATAAACAGAGGTGAGAGTTAGAGGCTACTGAACGTTGTGAATTTTCCTAATATATCAAAATTACAGTAACACCTGTGATAACTACCTCTGTGCCGATCCATCATGAGAGTCGCAGGGTGTTCAGTTGTTCTCATTTTGGTATTGTCAACAAGCCACAGGTGTGCACTGCATGAAGAGACAAAATGAGATTTGGTAGAATGCAGTAACACTGTTGGGCCCACCGTACATTTGTCTTAAGACAGGGAAATGCCTCTATTAAGCCATGATCGTGTTTAATGGAACTTTTAGCTGGTATTATAACTGAGCAGAGTTTTGATTTACTGTGGCAAGCATGGAGCACAGTCAATGGCAAGCCGTGTCCGTCCCTCCTTCCTCAGTGGTGTTGGAAGAAATGTCCATCTGGGTTCAGTTCCAAGTGGGGAGAAAGACACTGGAAACATGCAAGCTGTTTGGAAAGATGGTTTAATGGTGGATAGGACCACATGGTTTGAGGTCCTGGGCAATCGAGCACATGGGTGAGAGAGAGAGAGATTCATACCCTCTCTTGGGCTTTGAACTTGCTTCCTGTTCCTGTGAAAGACATGTATTCTGATTGGTTGTCAGACTCCCATGGGGCCATGCAGGGGTAACTTTGTAGGTTGTCTTGAGTCCCAGGCTTGGTTGAATCTTGCTGGGTGATGTAATAAAGGGGCTTTGGGCAATTCCTATTATGGCTTAATGGCTTTGCCCTGAAGGATCTTGAGTGAGGACTAATCCTATCTTTGTTGGATCTTGGGTGAGGGTATTTGCTTATGAATAGACCTAGCCATCTCTTTATCTCTTAAGTGCTGACATCTGCTGTGGGCTATTGAGGAGGGTGGGGGCTATTAAGAGTGAGTCTGCTTCCTGCCTTAAAAAAAACATGTTTCTCCATTTCTCATCCAGGGAAATATAATATTCTGCCTTTTTAATATTTCCTAGAATATTTCATTCTTCTAGGAGAGGGGTGGGTGCTAACTTTCTACAGTGGTATAGGTAATCCTTGACTTACAACCGTAATGGAGTCTGCCCATTACATTCATCATGTTGCTGGGCACAATTTTACAAGCTTTTTTGTGGCGGATGTTAAGTGAACACTTCAGTTGTTAAGGAAACCCATTGTTTGCTATGGGACGTTTTTGCCCAAAACCAGAACTAAATGCTAGGGTTTTTTTGAAAAATAAATAAATAAATAAAATCGCAAATTGCAGTCATGTGACCTCAGGACATTGCAAATGGTGGTAAATATGTGCCAGTTGCCAAGCGCCCAAAATATGATTATTTGGCCATGGGAGGGGTGGCGGGGGGCGGGCAGCAGTCAAAACTTTAGAACCGAGTTCTAAGTACTTTTTAGGGGGGTCCATAATAACTTTGAACAGTTGCTAAGCAACCTGTCATAAGTTGAGGACTACCTGCAGTTACAGAAATGTATTATTTCACCGATCTCCTAGCTTCTATCCACTCACAATGATAATGTAACCTGTATCTCCCAACAACCACTCTTAACATCAATATGGCTTCAAAATCACTGGCCAAATGGCTGTGACATTGAAAGAATGAGGAAATCAGCATCATAGCATTGCAACCCAAGCTCGGCCCCTGCCGGCATGTGACTAATGATAATGGCATGCAAATTACAAATTGGGAGAAGCTTGCAGAAGTGACATTGTAACCCGTACTATCATTTTGAAAAAGCAGCAAGTGCCAGCATGGCTATGTATACCGGCATGAGCCGTGGTGTCACGTGCTGAGAATGCAGTATTTCAGGCTGACTCTGCTTACTGTCAGGAGTTCGATCTGGACACAGCTCAAGCTTGACTCAGGCTTCCATCCTTCCGAGGTCAGTAAAACGAGGACCCAGATTGTTAGAGTGGGCAATATACTGACTCTGTAAATCACTTAGAGAGTGCTGTAAAGCACTATGAAGCGGTATATAAGTCTAAGTGCTATTGCTGTTTGTTATCACTACTTCCAATCCATATTCTCTGTCTATTTTCTCTGTTCCCAGTCTTTGTCATCATCATCACCATTCCTCCATTCCAAAACAACGTGTAGCAAAGCCTCTCAAACAGCATACAACTCAAAGATGCTGTTTGTTGGTGTCAAACTAAAGGGAAATATGTTGATATTAGCACACCTAAGGATGACTAAAGGTCATTAACCAAAGAATTGGGAACAATAGGATAACACAATGCTATTTGAAGCTTAGTGTTGAAATACCTGCTAATTTTTAAGTAATTTCCTAACAAGTACCGTAATAATATTTCAATTTGAAAGGCACTTTTACTCAGATCAACACTAATGATTTGCTGTTCTTTTCCCCCATTTGGACAAAATCTCTCCACTGATTTTATGATTCACGATCAATAAGGGAATGAGAGGAATATGAAATAATTCCATTTCTTGGAAGCTCAAAATAGTCATTCTTAAGTTCCATATTTAGTTTGGATTAATGCATAACAACTCAAAACTCAAAAGATTTTAAAAAAAATCCATTGAGGCTAAAAGTTGAGACACGACACATTTGTCAATTTTGTTGCACCATCATTTTCACAAAGTATGGCCTGAGTAAAAGACAGAAATCCATCAAATGTTATACAGATTAACTTATCACCCAGTTAAATAGGCTGTCAGTCTGGGATGACTGTGCTTGGCAGGATGAATTCAAATGCATGTAAATTTCCCTGGTGGCTGACTAGCAAGTATGGTGGAACTGTCAAATGATGACATGTGAAAATGCGCTAACATTGTTTAAAATATATTTGAAGGGGAGAGCTTGTATTTTGATAACACCTTCACAGGCAAATGATTCATCTAGGATCAGTAATAATGGCCACATCTTTTATTTGGCAGGGATTTAAAAAAAAATTGGCAACTTGTCGGATCTGTTTTATGTTTGAGAGGAAGTCTCAAAATAATTAACAATTACCACGTAAACTAGTTGGAGTCCCATGTGCCCTCATTGTATAGTCAGTCTTCCAATCGTCTTGCTTGTCAGTTTCACTTGATCTTACAGAAAAGTGATTAGAAACTTCAAAAGAGGCAATTACACAGTCCAATGTGTTATGAACCTGTACTTTTCTTCCCTCCTCCCAAGTCTGAAGCACACAATCTTTTGCACGATTATCTAACTGGAATGCTGATGGGTTTTTTTTCCTGCTGAGTACCAAGCATTTACTTGGAAAACAGATATTCCAATTTAATGAAACTTTCTCACTCTTTGAGACCCAGCTTGGTTTTTCTGCATCTTTTTGTTGTGACTCTTTTCCACTTCTTTATCCATCTTTTTTTTACAAGAAAATCTGCCTGTTCTCTTCAGACAGTTTCTTGTTTCATTTACACCTGTTATTTGAGTAGCTTTGGAGGCTAGGCCAGAGGGCCAATGACAGGTTGTGGGAGCTCATGTGAGGGTAATAGAATAGAATAGAATTCTTTATTGGCCAAATGTGATTGGACACACAAGGAATTTGTCTTGGTGCATATGCTCTCAGTGCACATAAAAGAAAAGATACGTTCGTCAAGAATCATAAGGTACAGCACTTAATTATAGTCATAGGGTATAAATAAGCAATCAAATCACATTAGGAACCAGTCAATATAAATCGTAAGGATACAAACGACAAAGTTACAGTCATGCAGTCATAAGTGGGTGGAGATGGGTGATAGGAACGATGAGAAGATTAATAGTAGTGCAGACTTAGTAAATAGTTTGACAGTGTTGAGGGAATTATTTGTTTAGCAGAGTGATGGCGTTTGGGGAAAAACTGTTCTTGTGTCTAGTTGTTCTGGTGTGCAGTGCTCTATAGCGTCGTTTTGAGGGTAGGAGTTGAAACAGTTTATGTCCAGGATGTGATGGGTTTGTAAATATTTTCACAGCCCTCTTTTTGACTCGTGCAGTATACAGGTCCTCAATGGAAGGCAGGTTGGTAGTAATTGTTTTTTCTGCAGTTCTAATTATCCTCCGAAGTCTGTGTCTGTCTTGTTGGGTTGCAGACGATATGGTAGAACCTAGAAATTTGAAGGTCTCTACTGTTGATACTGTGTTGTCTAGTACTGTAAGAGGTGGAAGTATGGGCGGGTTTCTCCTAAAGTCTACCACCATTTCTACGGTTTTAAGTGTATTCAGTTCCAGGTTGTTCCGGTCATACCACAAGGTTAGTTGTTCAACCTCCCGTCTGTATGCGGATTCATCATTGTCTCAAATGAGGCCGATCACTGTTGTGTCATCTGCGAACTTCAGTAGTTTAACAGATGGATCGTTAGAGATGCAGTCATTGGTATAGAGAGAGAAGAGAAGTGGAGCGAGCACACAGCCTTCGGGGGGCCCTGTGCTAATTGTACAGGTATCTGATGTGATTCTCTTAGCTTCACCTGCTGCTTCCTGTCTGTTAGGAACAAGTGTCAGCTGAGGTGAAATGGCAAAGATGGTTTGCAGCTCATGGCTTAGGTTTTTTTTTTTAACCTGATTTTGCTGTCTTTTAAGGTTAAAGGCTAGAGCTCAGCCTGGTCTAAAAAACAGTTAATCTCATCATTTGGTTGTCTGAGGTTGGAGGTATGAAAAACATTACATAGGCTGTCAGGTTCTATTATCTTCATGTTTTTTCTATAAATGAGCCTGGGATATAGATATAGAACTTGATAAAAAGATGCATATAGGTGACCAGTTGTTCAGCAAAAAGCATGGTGAGGGAACAAAACCGAACAGAAAAGGTGACATACAAGTGCTATGTGGTTGGAGACATATCATGGAAATCTGCTTGATTTTTTTCATAAATGTTAAATATATCAAAGTTGTAAGATATACACAGCTAAAACAATGAATACCCCTAGATAAAGTTCAGTGGATGGCATTGAAAATTATTATTATTATTATTATTATTATTACTTTTATTTGCTTATGGAGATATATTCCTTTCACAAAGATGGAAGTGGACCATTCACCTCAACACAGTTCTGAGTTATGATGTGTACTCAACAAAGTGTTGAAAAATCCCACCCAAGTGCCATATAACAATGCAGGTTTTATAGAAGTACACTGTAACTAGGCTCGAACTGCCTGACACAATGACAGACCAAACTGTTAATTATTAAAACCAAAAGATTGTCAACATGCAATGCAGAAGCTTTACTAGTCTGCAATCTTACTTGAGGTCCTTTTCACTTCAGTCAGTTTTCATTAACAGAGAAAATTCCAAAGTCAAAGGGCATCTCCACAGAGTTAGGGCAGGAGAGGCTGAGGTAATAAGTTAGGATAGCATTTGTAAGTATCTCATTAAAATCCCATCTTTTTAATGTGCATTCTGGCTACTGGTAGTCCTTGTTTAACTATTGCCTTCTTTAGTGACCATTTATAGTTAGAAAGGTGATGAAAAAGAAGCTTTATAGCAATAGCAATAGCACTTAAGACTTATATACCGCTTCATAGTGCTTTACAGCCCTCTTTAAGCGGTTTACAGAGTCAGCAAATTGCCCCCAACAATCTGGGTCCTCATTTTACTGACCTCGGAAGGATGGAAGGCTGAATCAACCTTGAGCCTGGTGAGATTCGATCTGCCAAACTGCTGGCAGCCGGTGATCAGCAGAAGTAGCCTACAGTACTGCACTCTAACCACTGCGCCAGACTTGTAGTCCCTGTTATCCTTGAAGGCATTTTTTCTATGCCTGTGACCTTTTCTTGATTAAATTAGTATCTAAATAATTATGCATTCAATTTCCTACAGTACTGCACTCTAACCACTGCGCCAGACTTGTATATATTAGAGTATTGGTATATATTATAGAGTATTTACGATATAAATGAATTAGCTGTATTAACAAATAGAATATAAAATAACTAGCAAATTTGGGAATTATATGTTTAACTGGGATAATATATCCAAGGTATTACAAATGGCAACGAGAACAGCGACTGTGACTAAGGGAGGGAAAACACAATCAATGATTCTAACTTCTCCGGCAGGACAAAGATCTTTGGATAGTATGTTGGCAGAAACAGGATCGAATGTGGCATCTGGGGAGTTACAGGGGTTACAATTGTCAATGATTCAAATGAATGAAACACTCCTGAAAATGCAAGAGAGCATAACGAAGGGTTTGGATGGAG
>QLTV01001179.1:1921560-1931107 GCA_003457575.1 Thermophis baileyi | reverse complement strand
GTATGGTTGTTCATTTTTTATTCATGTAAGTACAAAATGTTACACGAGTTTTGGGTGCACATAGACAACTGAAATAGTGATACTGATATATTGATAAATTGACATTAACTTACGAGAAATATATAATATGCACATAAGATGTATGTAATATCTAAGATACGTTAGGCTGCTTTATGAAATTGGAATTTGTCTTGTGATTTGTGGTGTTAGGTTTGTGTTTTTCTTTTTGTTGTTGTTTGTTTGTAGTTTTGTTTGTGTATTTATGTATATATGTGATTATGTACATATGTATATACACATTATATGTTTGTTCCTTTTTTAATACTAATTGACATTAACTTACGAGAAATATATAATATGCACATAAGATGTATGTAATATCTAAGATACGTTAGGCTGCTTTATGAAATTGGAATTTGTCTTGTGATTTGTGGTGTTAGGTTTGTGTTTTTCTTTTTGTTGTTGTTTGTTTGTAGTTTTGTTTGTGTATTTATGTATATATGTGATTATGTACATATGTATATACACATTATATGTTTGTTCCTTTTTTAATACTTTTCAATAAAAATTATTATAAAAAAAAAAAAAAATAACCACTGCGCCACCGTGGCTCCTATGATCTTATGATCAATTCTCACAACTTTAGCCTTCACAGAGCTATAAAGCAAGGAAAAGTTGAAGGAAGATTGTAAGCAGAGTTGCAGCTTCACTTAATGACTGCTATGTTTAAAGACTAAGTTTCAAGTCACAGTTTTGGTTGCTAAATGAGAACTACCTGTACTCTGTTTCTCTTGCTTAGAGTGCAAATAGACCAGCTGTTCATTTTGCAAGTTTATAGAAGCCCAATGTCCCCCCCCAAAAAAAATCATAAGAAACTTGTATAATGATTAGTATAATGCAACTGTTAATGCTAGCACAATCTTTGAATCTTCTTTGATTTTTTTCCTGATGCAAGTGTGATATTGTTGTTGGGATCATTTAAAAATATTATAAAATAAGCAAATAAAATTGAAACACATATCTGGATCTATGCATAGAAAATAAAATAAAGATCAGCCAGTACCTGTCATTTAATAAAACTCATTATCATATCTCTTGCTGTTATGTTTAGCGCCAAGGTAAATTTTGAACATTAACAGAGCTTGCGTGTCTTAAATTGCCATTGTAGGCTAAATATGCTAGAATGTGATTGATATTCCCTCATTTTTTTCAAATAAAATGAACTAAAGAAGAAAGAACCAGCTGCAAGCCTCAAACAAGCTTGAAAAAAAGAACTTTATAAAATGTGTAGAAAGACTTAAAAGTGTAAGGCAGGGGTAGGCAACATGGTTGGCTCAGGAATACTGGCAGTTGAAGTCCACAGGTAGTAAAGGGGCCATTAGTTGCCCATCCCTGGTGTAAGGAAGTTCTCACACAATAGAAAACAATCCTTAATCCTAACGTTTGGGAAGGTGCATCAAAAAGGGCATATCTGTTGATTAACTCTTAGTGCATAAGAAATTCCCTTCTCTTAGATGTGGCTATCAATTTAGACAGTTTTAAGATAAAAGTGGACCCAGTTCTTAGAGAATCAAGCTACCAGTGCTTGGTAATGTTCATAGTTTCTTGCAGGATCTGATCTGGGTCAGTCCACCAGGACCAGAGGTTTAGTTTTCTGAGCTTTCAGACTTGTGCTGGAGCCCATACTACAGAACCCCAAAGGGTGCTTTTTCAAGAGGCAACTGGACTTCCTTGAAGAAAGTCCAGTTGCCTCCTGAAAAAGCACCTTTGGGACAACCATGACCTGGATGACTGAGAATCTCCATAGACCATCCTAGGTCACTTCTCTCTCACCAGAATATAAATAGTTTCTTGCCTCCTACAGAATCCCAAGCAACATACCATAATTACCAGTTGATAGGGCTATGACCTTCCCACCATGTTTGTGAGCCTCCTGAACGCATTTGATTAAATGCTATCTGATGCAGAATGCTGGGCTAGATAAGCCTTTGACCTCATCCAGCATGGCTCTTATATTCTTCCTCTATGGACTTCAGCAAATGGGTGGAGAGGATAACATTTTTACAACCATTTCGGTCTAAAGGGGGTCATTTTTATTTATTTATTGCTTATTCATTTATTTGCTTATTGTATTTGTTAACCATACCAGTCAAATGACTCAGAGGAAAGCAAAACAAAATCCAGTAATAAAAACAATTGCTACATAAAAACAAAGAGCTCAAACACAAATGCAAGCACAGCTGAATGCTTGAAATAAGACTTTTAAAAACATCCCCAAATACATAAAAGAGAAGGTGCCATTTGGGCCTCTGAGAAAATATGTTCTGTAATAAGAGAGCTGTCACAGAAAAGGACTGCTTTTGGGTAGAGTTGACTTTGGCCAGATAGTTCCCAATAGATTAAGTTACTGTAATAACTAGCATGTTGAATTGGTCCTGAAAGGTAATAGGAAGCCAGTGCAAGTGATCTCAACATTGGTGCTACTCAGCACTGGTGGGATTGCCCCACCAGCATCTGGCCTTTGAGTTTTGGGCTACTACTTCCAAATGGTGCCTGGCATAGACTCAACTGCAGCAGTCCAGATGGACAGCGATCAAAACATGAATTGACTGAAAAAGTATTGTTTGCGTCTCATCAATCTATCTGCCTTTATGTCTTCCTATAGATCTCTACAAGTGTAATACTTCAAAAGCACCATGCCAGTAAAACATATCTTTAAGGAAAAAAAGGACAGCAGATTAAACTCTTTTAAGAGTTCAAAATAAATCCATAGAAACAATGGGGAAATCACACAAAATCAACACCTCTGGTGACATAATTACATCAGCATCTGATTTTGTAACTCTCAGCTACTGACTTTTTGTTGTTGTTATTGTATTGGGCTCATCCTATTACAAACATTGTCTGTATCATCATAAATATAATATAATTTTGTCCTGTCTGGTATTTCCAAATGTATTGGATCTACTAAGACCAGCATTCTCAGCCAAGCAAGAAAGTTTGTTTGTTTCTTTATTTAAACAATTTATAAGTCACCTCCATCCCTGTAACCAGTGGTATACAATAATATAACAAGCATAATTGTTATGAGTAACAACAGATAAAGAAGTAAAAACAATACTAGAATTGACACTCCCTACATTCCCTCTGGGGATACAGCATGTAGTCTTTATGTACGAGTGGAGAACCCTAAATTGGAAAATCTACAGCAGATTGTGGATTCCAGATTCAATTGAACTTATTAAACTGCTCAATTCCCCCCACCCCCTTAGAATTTCTGACTGCCACCATCTTTTCCCAGAATTTTTTAGATTTTGCAGAATTCCTGATTAGGTAAAACACATCTTTTGTAAAACAAATGGTGGTTCAATCTTGGACTTTCCAGAAGATGTCCCAGAACAATGAAGCAAACTGGGATTAGTGGTGAAAGAAAACATAAGGCAACGGTACAGTGACAGCCATATCAAGCTAAAGATGACTTCTCTACTGAAATGCCCATCATGTATGCTTCTCAAATCCTGAGAACCAAATCAAACTGATAAGAATGAAAAATGAAAGAAGCTCATTGCCAAATCTGTCTGAGAAAAATCATTAGCATTTTTCTATGATCTGTGGCTTATTCTTCTATGGAGCCAGTAAGGTAAATCAGAACACAAAATAAAGACGCTAATAAAATGATAACCAAGATGTTTATTATGACTTCAGTATGAAAGAGGTAGCTTTCTACAGAAATAGTCCATTCTCTGATGCAAGACAGTGTAGAGGATATACCTGTCCATTGGTGATAGCTATTGGAGTCCGCAGTGCCAGCAGGAAATAGCTTAAAGCAGCGTGATATAAAGTCATAGTTGCTGACTGGCTAGGAGGGAACTGTTCATACCTCTTAATTTGGGGCTCCTAACCCATTAACAACTGTATGCTTTTATGTTACTGCTGCCTCCTGCAAAGAAGATAAAAATAAGTGAATTTCACCAATAATAATTTGTTGGGGTGGGGGGTTGGCGTATTCTTTGTAGGATGAACCCAACTACTCAACTCGTCCAATAAAGTACCTATGTCTTTAAGAAGCAGATGACCATTCATAAAGTGGGATGCAAGAGTTTTCATTAAAATCACATATTGCAAAATTGAAACTTAAGCGTCAAGTATTTCTTGTAGTCCTTCTTGTAGCTTGACAATTAGAATAGCTATTTTTAAAAGATTTAATGAGACACAGTAAGAGCTGAATAAGTCAGAAGCTTGCTTATTCCTACAATACAAGGGAAACATAACAACTCCATTATATTTCCTTATAAAAATGTCCCATTTACAAAATGCACAACAATCTACATTTAATTAAATCAGAATATATCATTTGTTACCACCAGTATATTTATATTAATATTTAATTTCAAATTAATTGTCTAAATGAAAGGACACTTAGTTCTGCAGAACAGCATGATGTACTTTACATGATAAATGAAGTAGCTACAATTGAGTAGCTCCCTTTTACCAAAACTGCAAACATTGCAACATTCCAGGAAGATGGAAGGAAAATAAAATCAAAGATGCATGAAAGAGTTGGAGCCACAGAAACTCTGGCATTTTGCAGCCTTGTTATATGATTGCTAAGTAGGATTTATTTGCATTTCAGGTTGCCTTTACCCTTCACTTAACTTTGATAAGATACACATAAGGGCCTTTTCATTGATCATGTTGTCACATAGTTGACAAATGTATTTATTTATTTGTTTGTTTGTTTCTTTATATTTTGTATTTCTTAACTGCCCATCTCCATGTGAGTTTCCAAATCAATGTGATATAGAACTAACAGTTGCTGGATTGAGGAAGGGATGGCCTTAAGACAGTTACATGTAAAATCTAAATATTGCAGCCAATTGTCTGGGCTGGTGAGTTTGAGTCCCCCCCCCACCTGGAATTTGGTCCTTTGAATTTCTGAGGCCGTTTATGCTTTGAATGGCTATTATAAAACCATTAACTTTTCTTTTTGCTTTTCTTCTCAATCCACAAAACAGCTGCATATTTTATCCAAAGTTTAGGACATGTAGGAATAACACATACTGATGTGATTGAACCTGGCGCATTAGCAGTGGCAGGAAAACTGGTTTTCAAGGAAGTGGCTATTCTTTCTGTAATTACTTTAACCTTAGGACTGAGCAATGACTGGAATGTGATGCACAGAGTTCCAACCTTGGTAGTCTTGATTTTACTATAATTGTTGGCCAAGACCATAAAGTCAGTGTGAAGGTGTTGACCAAACTAGAAGATGGCCTAGGACTAGGTAATTGTTCCTGCCAGCAAGGGAAGATCAGGAAACCATTATTTTACCTACCATTATCAACCCACAACATTGTTGTTGCTCAAAGAAAGATATAAATTGAAAAGCAAGAGATGAATCCTTTAAAAAGGAAAAGAAAATGATGGCTGAATGGATAGATTAGATTAAAATGCTTCCCCCAACTTCTTCCAGGTCCACTACTACAGACCTTAAATGCAAGCTACTAAATGCAAGAAGCCTCGCAAACAAAATGCCTGAATTCCTCTTCCTACTAAATGCGGCCCTTTTCAATCTTATCTTTGTCTGCGAGATCTGGTTGAATGTATCCTTTCCTGACTCCATTACCACAGTATGTGACTATCATGTTTTCCGATCGGACCGTGAAAACCGTAGAGGGGGTGGTGTTGCCATTTTCTATAAAAAGTCCCTAGATCTGAAAAAGATTCAAGTTACACAGGAGCTTGCTCTTCCCGAGACCATCGTCTGCGAACTGTCCCTAAATACCACATTTCGCTTCTTACTATGTTACAGAGCCCCTGATTACGACTTTGATCATGCGAACAAGCTAACTGCACTACTAACATGGGCAGCCTCCTGCCCACACCCTCTTATCTTTCTTGGTGACCTCAATTTACCTCTTATTAATTGGACTCTAAATGAATGTACAACTGAACCTATATAGGCAACCCTGTACAATACCGTTACTATTCTGGGACTGGATCAATTAGTAACAAACAACACTAGACTCAACAACTGCCTTGATCTCATCTTCTCCAACAGTTTAAACTCAATTTATGGACTACAAATAAAATAATCTTTTTCCAACAGTGACCACAGCATGATTGACTTTTGTCTCAATGTACGTCCTTGAAAAGAGGGTCATAATGATGGGACTCCAAATTATAACTTTAAAAAAGCCAACTATGATTTCATAGCTGCCGACCTCTCATCTCTTGATTGGCACATTCTGTTCACTAGCTGTAATACTGCTGAAGACCATTATAACACTTTTTTGCTCGAAGTCAAAAGAGTCATTAAGCTATACGTACCATTAGTAACCCCCAAAGCCAAAAAAAAAAGCAAATTACCCACAACAATAAGGAAACTCCAATAAAAAAAAATCTCTTTGGCGAAAAAAACAAAACTAGCTATGTAGCTAACTTTAAAAGCCGCTACAAACGCTTATGCCGCCAGATAAAGGCAGAATGCACCAATTACCACTGCGAACAAGAGGAAAAGCTGTTACACACAAAATCCACCCGTGTCTTCTATAATTTCATAAACACCAAACTTAAACACACGAAAACCATCCCACCCCTAAAAGGGCCCAATGGGGAAGACTGTAATGATGAACCCATTAAGGCCAACCTCTTCAACACGTTCTTCAGTTCAGTCTTTGTCAACAGCAATGGCTCATGCCCCACATTTCCTAGTCGTACCACAACTAATTGCAATGATCGGCTACATATTGATTTTACACAAGATAACGTTGAAAAGGCACTACGCAACCTAAAACCATCTCTATCTATTGGCCCTGATGGATTATGTGCCTAATTCTTGAAAAAGCTTTCCACTGCCATAGCCAAACCTCTAAGCACAATCTATGAGGTATCTTTCAGAACCAGCTCCTTGCCCTATGACCAGAGGTGGGTTCCTCCCGGTTCGAACTGGTTTGCCCGAACTGGTAGCGACCTGCTGGTGATGTCACAATGACATCACGGATCCGGTTCAGTCGGTGCCGGTCTGTGGACACCGCCATATTTTGAAAAAAAAAAATTTGGGGGGATTTTTTCCGGTTTTTTTTTTCTTCTGCGCATGTGCAGAAGCCGATTTTCCGGCACTGCGCATGTGTCGCCATATTGTTTTTGGCTTTTTTTGGGGGGGGGGATTTTTATTTTATTTTTTTGCACTGCGCATGTGCGTGAAGCACGCGCGCGCCCATGAGGCATGGCCACGTGGCACGGGAGGAAGCGAACCAGCAGCGAGGTAAGTTAGAACCCACCCCTGCCTATGACCTATGGTCATTAGCCACGTCATTCCTATCTTCAAAAAGGGAGACCTCAACCTAGTTGAAATTTACAGACCAATCTCACTGTGTTGCGTCACCTGCAAAGTCATGGAATCAATTATAAACCAATCCATTACCCTCCACTTAGAGACAAACAACCTACTCTCTAACAAGCAGTTTGGTTTCAGGAAAAATTTGTCCTGTAATCTTCAACTACTACACTGCAGAAACATTTGGACCACACAACTCGACCAGGGTAAAGCAATAGACTCAATTTACATAGACTTCTGCAAAGCCTTCGATTCAGTGGTACATGACAAACTACTATTAAAACTAAGCTCTTACGGCATTTCCGGACCCCTGCACAAGTGGATAGCCACGTTCCTGTCAAACAGGCAACAAGTAGTCAAAATAGGGAGCGCCCTATCAAACCCTGCACCAGTTAACAGTGGTGTCCCCCAAGGCAGTGTTTTAGGACCCACACTCTTTCTGCTTTACATAAATGACCTTTGCGATCATATTATAAGCAGCTGTGTCCTCTTCGCTGATGATGTAAAACTATGCAACACCACTGACAATACTGCTGCCCTACAAAGCAACCTTGACTATGTGTCTGAATGGTCGAACAATTGGCAACTCCAAATCTCAACCAACAAATGTTCTGTCTTACACATTGGCAACAAAAATCAGAACCCCAAATACAAGCTGGGTGGATAGGACCTCGTAGACGACCCTCATTCTGTCAAGGACCTAGGAGTACTCATCTCAAACGATTTAAGCCCCAGAGCTCACTGTAACAACATTGCCAAAAAGGCATTAAGAGTTGTTAACCTAATTTTGTGAAGCTTCTTCTTCGGTAACATTGTGTTCTGCCCCAGCTACAAACCACGAAGAACGCAGCACACACAAAGTCCATGCAAACCTTATTTTACTAAATAAAGACTACTAATATGCTCTCTTAGTAGTTTGTTCAAACAAAAATACAGTTTCAATCAGTCTTTTATGAATAAGGGCTGTTAATTCAAATTCATTAACAGCCGACAAAAGTCCAAGATAAAATAACTCAATTCTTGATGCAATAGTCTTTCCGATATCAGTGCTCTTATTGTGGTTTGGCAAGATGCCCAGAAGCAATTAGCAGAACAGATAACACAGGAAAACCAGAGCCAAAGAGACGTTTTCTGAATCCGATACACGAGGTGATTATGAAGAGTTGTTTCCTGCAAATTACTTCAACCCTTAAATAGTCATCCCTTAAATAGGCTAGGGGCATGGCCAATCAGCCCCAAGCCTTACTCCCGAGGAGACCTCCTCCTGAGGAACCATTCCTGCCTTTTGGCAGCTCTGCGTGCCCATGCATTGAGAATAGGCTCCTCCCCTTCTTCCTCGTAACTGATGGGAGCTTCTGGAGGTTCTGGAGGCCCTGGATGAATCTCCGCCTCTGGCACCGAGTCTTCACTGACCTCCTCACTGTCCAACTCAGGTACCAGCTGCACAGGCCACTGGCGCATCACCACAACAGCCTCTTCGCTGTCGGAATCAGCTACCAGCTGCACGGGTCGCTGGCGGGCCACAACACATTGTACTGCAAACTAGGGCATATAAAACCTTTGCCAGACCAATTCTCGAATACAGCTCGTCTGCCTGGAATCCCCACTGTATATTGGACATTAACAGAATTGAACGAGTCCAGAGGTATTTCACGAGAAGAGTACTTCACTCCTCTGCTCACAACAGAATACCTTATGCCACCAGGCTTGAAATTTTGGGCTTGGACAACCTAGAACTACGCCGCCTACGGTCTGACCTAAGTGTAGTACACAAAATTGTCTGCTACAACATCCTACCTGTCAACGACTACTTCAGCTTCAACCGCAATAATACAGGGGCAAACAATTGATACAAACTCAAGGTAAACTGCTCCAAACTCAATTGCAGAAAATACGACATCAGCAACAGAGTGGTCAACACCTGGAATTCTCTACCTGACTCCATTGTTACATCCTCAAACCCCCACAGCTTCAACATTAAACTGTCTACCGTGGACCTCAACCCATTCCTAAGAGGTCCATAAAAAGGGGGGGGGGGTTGCATAAGCACACCATCGTGCCTACTGTCCCTGTCCTACTGTCCCCATTTACTTGTACTCATTCCTTGTTCATGTCCTTGTTTATACTTATACCTGTTATCTAGTACATGTTCGACAAATTAAAATAAATAAATAAATAAATAAATAAATAAATTCATTCATTCATTCATTC
>QLTV01001179.1:1914060-1919060 GCA_003457575.1 Thermophis baileyi | reverse complement strand
GAGTCTAATAAGAATCTTAAAAAATATTAAATGGGCAGGTGGCAAGGCTAGGAAATCTGAGAACACACAATAATTTTAAGATTTGCCTTGAGTTGAATTGATAGCATCAGACTTTCAGAAAACTTTATCCTTGATAAAGTTTCAATTTATTGAGAATATACATGCAATTGTTTAATACAGAATATATGTTTACCATGTAGTACAAGGAGAGCCTTTAAAATATGGAATATCTTGATTGCTCCCCATGGATAATTTGCTATGTTTATAAACTATGTTTATGTTTAATGGCGGAGTTCCATTAGAAAAGAAATACAATTCTCTCCCCCCCCAATTTATATTTTCCAGGTACATGGAAAGAGACACTGTGTGTGCCCCTATTATAAATTACTGGCAAAACCCACATTTGTCTCAGCAGGTGGCAACATCTGGTCAATGTGTTTGGTCTCGGAAGCCAAGTAAGATTGGCTCTGGTTAGTATGTGGAAAGGAGATCTCTAGGAAATTCTAGAGCTGTAGGCTAAGACTTTAAAGCACAAGTTAGAGCACAAAATAATTCTGCAAAATTAAATGGCGAACTGTCTCAATGGCGCTTCCAAGAAAACTTTTGTCTATGTAGCCATCAGGAATTAAAGTCAACTTGAAGATGACTTCATTTTCACCACTTGAGCATGAAGGCTCTTTCCCAACATTTCTTTGGAAGCTTCCATTATTCAGTCCTATCAAAACCAAAATTCTCTGCATTTCCATCTCCAAGGTGCTTGCACCAATTGGTGAAGAGCCTTTTATCTATTCAGGAACTTGTTGCTCTGGAAATATCAGTTTTTGTCTGATGCTTTAAGCTGGGTAGGGTATAAATTGTGTAAAGAAACCAATAATTTTCATACCCTTCCTAGCCTTCCAGGCCCCTGAATCCCTCACAAATATTAGACAGTTTTGTCTTGGAGCAACCCAGAGGGTTTTTTGCCTTGGTTGAGATGAATCCCGAATTTGCTTGAATGGACTCAGAATTCACAATTCCTCTAAATCCAGCAGAAATTCCTGCTTGTTTCAGCTTGCCAGCAATTCCTTTCACCATTATAAGAAAACCCTTTTGACCTTTTTCTGTATTCTATTTCTATTCCCTTTATATGAACAATTCCTATGAAAGAAAGAAAGAAAGAAAGAAAGAAAGAAAGAAAGAAAGAAAGAAAGAAAGAAAGAAAGAAATTTACATATTCCTTACCTCATTTTTATCTAATAGCTGTTGTGCATCCAGCAGATTAGGTAGCATAAAAAGGTTTTAAGCTGACAAGTCCATAAATCCAACCTCCTTCTGGTGAATTCTACTGGTGTAACCAGCTTATCTGAAAATATCTCAGTTCAGTCTTGGGTCCTGCTGTATATCTAGCAAATTACCAAAATTGAAATTCCAATTCTCTTATTTTTCTTTCCCTCTGTCAAGAAGAATGGCTGATGAACTTAGTTTACCCTTCAACTTCCCTTGTCTAGCCATATCAGATAATTCCAAGACTGTTGAATTGAAGATTCATTTGGTGCCACTTTGAATTTTCTTTTCCAATATGAGGAGGAGATTCTATTTTTTAGAGATGATAACATTTTACAAGATTTCTAAAACTGTTGTGACCCTTCACAGAACAAAGTAAAGATATCTTTTGTCATAAGTGTTTGGGCGCTGAGATGGAATTTAGTAGACCAATAGTGCCTTATGGACAATGATGGGTCACCTATACAACAGTACCACAAATATAAATACAAGAATGAGATCTTCAGAAGGAGATCACTCTGACTATGGTGCCTGGGAGTGATGCAACATATGCAAAAAAATATCAAGTTGGTGAAGTCTGCATAAATGTATTCAAACTGCTAAAACTATGAAGCATCACATTTGTGTTCTTCTTGTAAGAAGACGAGGGAAGGAAGTGTTAGATCCTGGAATATTAACCAAACATCTGGGAAAGGCATTTCCCAAATTGAGCCAAATGATTGATGAAATGATTAATTATTATGAAAGAGAGTGGTTAAATGAATCTGCAGTGTTGAAATGCTTTGCTCTTCTGGAGAATGGATCTATGATGCTGCAATTTCAGTGATTTAAGATGTCTAATTGCCACATCCAACTGCTATTTCAAGACTGTATATGATATTAACCTTGATTTACATCATTCCAATTTTGGGAGTAGTCAGACAGTGAACTGATAATTCTGAATGGGCTTAGCCACCATCACTCCTATCATCATTATCAATCATTTTTTATATTTCAAACGACTATAAGAAATAATAAGCTTGGAATCCTTTCTCCATATTTTATGACTTTTACAGAGTCCTACATTTTGCCTATACATATAAACTGTGACAACCTCTAAAAAATAATCACATCAATTCATTCATTTAATACTAATTTCCACAAGGTTTTTTTTCCTGGTTTTGTAATGATATAAGTGTCTATCATGCAATCTTTAATATTAGTTCTCAGTTAAGCATTTGGCTTAAATGCAGATTGACTCCTTTAACATTTTTCTCTGTAAAATTTATTTTTCAGATATTCTGCTAGTCATGTGGGAGACGTTCCTGCACTTTGGGGAGATTTTTAAGGGTGAAATTCTAACTGTGTTTGCTAGCAAGTAAATCCCATTGAATTATGAAGGACTTACTTCTGTTTAAATATGCTGCACATGACCAAACTGCATGAGTGAAGATAAATAGCTCCCACATGATGGGAAAGAGAGCTGAAGAATATATTCTGTGGATCAAAAATGCATAAGAGAGTTGAGTTTTCTATACTTATGATGATAATTAGTGTATAAAGTGAAAATTCACATATCCTCCACAAGAGAAATTCTGTCCCCAAATAAAGGTAGTATAATGTGTCTATTTCCTCACAAATGGTGAATATATCCCACTTTAGGGGACATGATGATGCTGAGGCTTAATTATGCTGGATGTGCTGAACAATTGCCAGCACTCCAGTGGTTCGAGTCCAGCTCCATGGGACAGAGTGAGCTCCCGTCTCTTGTCCCTAACTCCTGCCCACCTAGCAGTTCAAAAGCATTGCTTGTGAGTAGATAGATAGACACCACCATTTTGGTGGTGGGAAACTGCTGGCTGCATTCTGGGTGGGGAACTGAACCCAGTGCTGGATCTGCCCAGATGCGATTGGCGGAGGAGCAGTGGAGCAATGGAAGAAAGTCCCGGATGAGCTCATTTCCTCTGAGAACACTGCAGACCAGTTGGTGTGAAACTAGTTCACCCTTTTGTGGTGCACTGGTGCACCAATTGAACTAGCAACTGTTAGCTGCCAGGACTTCTACTGTGTGCATAACATTGTAACCTCCCTGGTTTTGTATGCTATTTGCTAAATTTAGCCAACACAACATACATGCACACTTCAAACCCAAGAATACATTAAGGCAGAAGCTTGTCCACCCCAAGGATAAAACACCCAGACACAAACTGCGCAATGTGGTACATGCAATACAATGCAGTGAGCCATGTGCAGATCTGTACATTGGGGAAACAAAACAATCACTTCATAAACGCATGGCACAACATAGGAGAACAAACCCATCAGGACTACACTTAGCAGTCCATCTGCATTTAAAAGACAAAGGCCATTCTTTTGAAGACAGAAAAGCCCACATTTTGGATAGAGAGGACCGCTGGTTTGAAAGAGGGGTCAAAGAGGCCATCTATGTCAAAATTGAACAGGGGGAGGGATATGACATCATCTAACCTCCAGTCTACAACACAGTCCTTTCAACATTCAAGAAAGCTCCACACTCATTTGCACTACCCAGGTTACCTGGATGACCCAGATAAACCTCCAGGTGGCCTCAACAATTCTCTAAAAGAATGCAAATGCCCAGCTGTCTGCAAGGACTAGAAATCCTTCCATTTCCCACTATCCAGTCAGCGCTGAAGAAGCAAAATGTCTTCAAAGAAAAACAAGAAAGTCCAGTTGCCTCTTGAAAAAGCACCTTTGGGGCAACTATGACCTGGATGTCTGAGAATCTCCATAGACATAAATAATGTCCCACTTTGAACAGGGGCTAGAATTGAGAGGTTTCATTTCACTCAAAGGGGAGAGGAATCTTAAGCAGAGTTCTGGTCAGTGTATTCCCACCAATAGAAAAAGAGTGGGATTGCAGATTCCACTCTCCCTCTGCAGCCCACTGTTCAGGGATTTTTGCCTGTGTACCAATTTACCAAGGAAATGCTCCATTGAATGGAAATTTGTCACGGTGGAAAAGATCTCTTCCATTTATGAAACAAATGTAGACAATGGAAATATGCCTCCTGAATCCACCATGAATGTTTTTTTTTCCATATCCTCCCTCACTTCATGTAGCGGTATCATGTATTTATGTATCCAGTAGCGGTTGGCACCATTGTTGGTTTATTATTCTTTCTCTGTCGCTACCACCTCCCCTTCATCTTGATTTTTAAAAATTTGTTCCACATCTTCAGTTTTTCTAAGAAAAACTGGAAAGGGATGGTGTATTCTTGAAAATTGTTCAGCAGCATCTCATGGCATGATCTTGCTATATCCCTATTGTAAATGCATCATGACAAATCAACATTGCCCCTTTCCTAATCATCAAAATATATGGATTCAGGGAAATAAAGAGTTCTAGATGTCTTGCTCAGATAAATTCTGTTCCATAGTTATAAGAGAGAGAAATAGAAATAATAGAAATAATAGAAATAATAGAAATTAGAAATAGAAATAGAAATAGAAATATATATTTGCTCCTAGAAGCAGGAGGCTGAAGACACAAGCCTGATAATCAGCCTGAAGATGACGAATGAGACTTCGTCGAAACGTTGCAATGACATCTCCAACTTCACGCGGGAGAAAACCCGAATAACCACAGACTTACATACAAATACCCGCGAAAACCTCAAAAAACATATATTATACCTCTACGGGGAGGCTACCCACCATCTGACCAGGACCTATGAAAAACTTGAAGGCCACAGAGCTTCTATTTTATGTGACCTCGT
>QLTV01001179.1:1860067-1913821 GCA_003457575.1 Thermophis baileyi | reverse complement strand
TGCTAGACTATTTTTAAAATATGTCCCTGGATCTTCAAAGAGAAAGAGAGGAGGGAGAGAGAAAGAAAGAAAGAGAGAGAGAGAGAGAGAGAGAGAGAGAGAGAGATTTTAGTTCTTTTATCAAATTCTGGTCTAGTAGTTGTAAACTGCAAAAGGTCAATGGAATATTTGGAACTAGTATCACATTACACATTTATTTATGAATTTATAGCATTTCTATAACAATTAGCAATAGATTTTGTTGAGATACACTGTAGTTCTATACAGTGGTTACCTCTTTAAAAAAAAGAGAAATGATTGCTTGGCTGTTTCAGTGAAGATGGAGATATGTATAATTAAAGGTCTGTTGTTTGCAGACTTCTTTCCAATGCTTTTTCTAAAGAAAAAATGTCATAAATCTTTAGTTCTCAAGTGACAAGCTGTGAAGGGTGCTTTGTACAAAAGAAAACAAAACAAATGCCATCTCCGTCTGAACCATTTCACTAGGTTCTTTTTTTTTTTACGTAACTGCATTCCCTTAGCAATTCCATATAAAATGTAACATAAAATATCACCCACTTCCCAATATTATTCATAGAATTCCTATTATAGTACATTGAGAAGCCAGATTACAAGCAACAGGAATATTTTATGGTCAGTTTGAAAATGTGGTTACTGCTGCTATAAATTAAGAAGTGAAATTACTCCCACACTGAGTATTGATATACAGTATATGGCATGAAAAGTCCTTTGATATATGCTGAATAATGAATATGGAGCAGTTCCAAAACTGCTGTTTTTTGCAAAGTTGACGACAAAAACTTGATGATAGGATCAGGTTGTAGGAAGTTAAAGGGTGAAGAACCAGGAGCCTGTTCTCAGGTGTTAGAGCCAGTCCTTCACCTGTCTCACCCTAAACAATTCCCACCTCAGATTGCCAACTATTTTAAAACGCAAGGAATGCAGGGATGGAGAGAAACTATGAACTTAGCATGTTTCTATTAGGCCACAACTGCACGACAGAGTGTAATTGAATATTTCATGATACATAAATAAAATACCATATAACAATGAGAGCCTTTCAAATCAGATCATGCCTAGAGGGCAGAGACAGAAGAGGAGTGAAAACGTTGGCCGGGAACCTTCACACAGAAGCATATATCCCACTCCTAAAAAGTAAGATGCAAACTGGAAAGTTTATTCCAAGTAATGTTTTTATGAAATTGTTTGTGTACGTGTAATGATGTATATGGAACGTATATGTTTTCTGATAATGATGATTATAAGACAGACAGACAGATGAATAATAATGCAAGGAGATGTAGAAAACCAGACATCTTTTGCTTTTACATTTCAGCAGCTATAAAAAAGAAAACCCAATCAAAAAAGGGGGAAAAAAAGGACAAGGTGAAACCATAGGTTCCCCCCCCCACAATTGCATGGATAAGATTAACGTGACAAGACTATGCAGAATGTACAGAAAGTAAACCCACCCAAATCAACATGGTCTTTACATTTTAAAATGTGCCAGAAGCTTAACATCAATAACACTGAGTGTATACACATTCCATAGCTGAACAAATAAGTCAACTTGATACAGCAATCTTTGCTTTTACATACTTTAACAGAGTTTGGGAGTGCTGTTTGTGAAGCATACAGGAACATGTGGACATGCACACACAAATCTTTGTACAGCCTGTATGCAAAAAAACCCTCACAGAAAACATGCATATAAATTGTTTAATTGCAATTCATTCACCCAACTCTGTGGACGTCTGCAAAGCGTATATATTGAACAAAGTAACAGTTTGCAACAACTTCCAGGAAGGCTGATTGGCAGGCATTAAACTGGGAGTAGTCTAACCATGTGGTGTACAGTTTCATCATCCCATCCATTTTATATCAAAAGCTGGTTGCTGCTTCTGTATTGCCAAGGCTGCACTAGTTAGGGTGGAAAAAGTTTCTTTAAAAACTTAAAAAAAAATCAATTGCATCACAAACAAAAATATTAATCCTACTCACAATGCTCAGAATAGTTGGAATACTCAAAATGCTACTGCCACGTTTTATTCCAAACACAAATAAAATCTTCTAACAGTTAATTTAAGGCTATCAGATCCTGTCTGCAGATATCCACATGATCACTAGGCAATACGTTATTGTTTTCTGAATGTCTTGGATCCCATGTTTTGGATATCTAAAATCCTAATTTATTATATATTTTGAACATTTGAACTAGTTTTGAGGTTGAGATATTGTGCACATCTCTCAAAGGCAAAAATAGTTTAGTTACCCCAAATGAAGTCTCTACCAAAATGTTGGACTTCAGTTCTCATGAGCCAGCATAGCCAAAGCCCAACACATACAGAGAGTCCCTGGTTAGAGGAGACGGAGATGGACTCTGAAGAGTTCAGTGTTGAGAATCCATTGTCACATTAAATTATGGTTAAGTAGGAATTAAATTATGGTTAAGTAGGAATTAAGTAGGAATCCTTTTATTATTCCCTCATCTTGCTTTGCTACAAACATGAGTACTTGGAAGCTTTTTTTCTGTTTTCAATCATAGATTCCAATGATAACTGAACCAGAAATCTTGAATAATGGTCAACACCAATTAAAAGGGCAGGGAAGGCATGTTCTTAAACTAAAAGGGGACTCAAATGTAGCTGCTGTTTTTTATTTGAATGCCACCAATAAAAAGCTAGAGGTACACCTTCTAATAGCAGGGGTGCAAAAATGGAGCAGACCTGTCTAATGGCCCAATTGCTCTGAAACCTTAAAGCACAAAATCTAAACTGCAGGATTTGTGCCCCAGCAAAGGAAGTAGATGGATTCTTGGTCTCTTAAGTACAAAACATTGCAATGTATTGGCTGCATTAAATTGGTTTTGGCAAGTGGATTGGTCCTTTGAAACAAATTTGATTTTGTTTTAAAGACCCATTTAAGCACATTTTGCTGAGAAAACAGGAGGAAAATAAACACTTGCTAAGAGAGAGAGAGAGAGACAAGCGCCTTCAATGCATTAAACGGGAGAAAAATAAACACTTGCTAAGAGAGAGAGAGAGACAAGCGCCTTCAATGCATTTTAGACAAAATGGCCCATTTAGTTGCAAAACAATCAACAGCAGCGCTTCACTCTTCTGTCTTGGCTGCACATAAATTGTCTGTTTAACTAATTTGGCCCAACAGCCAAAGATGCATTTGTAATATGATCTACTGGTTTCAAGCCAGGATGAAAAGAAAAGATAGGCTCCCGACAAGAGAAGGAAAGGATAAAAATTTATACCATTGCACGAATACAAGGTTGTGTGATTTGCATATGAGTGAAGGTAAAGAAGGGGAAGGCAGAGAGGATAGGATTTATGGTGAGAGGCAGTAAAATTATGCGGGAAAGTTGCAAAAACAATGGCTGTTCCACTTCACATCCCCCCCCACTAAATTAAGATTTGCTTAGAGATACAAGACATCTATAAATTCAAAATCTTATTTGTGCTTTTGTTCTTTAAGTTTTGCCCTACATAACTAAACCTTCTTGGATTTAGCTTGCCTGGGGATTTCTCCTTGAGATGATGACAATGAAGATGATGACAATGGTGATGAAGGTAATGATGATGATGATGATGATGATGGGAATGGCAGACAGCCTAGGATGTTGGGAAAAGGGTGTTAAAATTGCTCAGCCCAAAGTGACTTGTCTTAATGTATAATCATGTACCAAATCATGTATTCATTTGTGCTATTAAATAAAGGCTAACAGAGTTGTACACTCAGCAGAGCAGAAGGAATGCACAAAGGATCATGGGTTCCCAGCATCCTCTGTTCCCTTCTGGAAAGCCGCTGACTCATTCCCTAAACAATCAGTGTTGTGTGCCATTACAAATGGGATGGTTAATAGGCCTGCATCCATTATCATTAGTGCATCTCAGCGCGCAGGTATGTGATGGGTCCTGCCAGCAGGTTTGCTCCAGCTCACTGAGCCAGGGGCCATGCTCCATTGCAAATGAGGATGATGAACACCTGCTCCAGGGTTTTACAGCAGACCAGAGTCATCCTTCACATCTCATGCAACACTTGTTCTGTCAGAATGCAATGCTGGCACACGGGCAGGAACAGTGGTTTGCCAGGCATCCAACGAAAGATTAGAGACTTCCCTGTGGTCCTCTACTCAGCCTGAGCTTTGATTCTCTCCACCCCGACCAATCCTCCAATAAGGCCTTTAAAACATTTGTCAGTATCACATCAAGGGATAGGGTTGAAAGGCAAAAAAAACCACCCTCAGTTTCCGAAGGGCTAATTAGGATAAGAATATTTAATATTTATTGTAATTTATTGTTTTATTCAATAAATGTTTAGGCCAGCAAGAAGAACAGCAGCTCACCCTGCAACCATCTTTTTCCCTGGACAATATTTGCTTGGACCAGTTAGAAGAACAGCAGCTCACCCTGATGCAGCTTTTTCTGCTGCAGTTTAGTTAGCTTTTGCTGTCTGACTGATTTAACTGGATGGATGGCACAGCCATAGCATCCTGTTCCTTCCATTCTTGCACCATGCAGTTTTCTTAAGGAGCCGAGGTGGTGCAGTGGTTAGAGTGCAGCACTGCAGGCTACTTCAGCTGACTGCTAGTTGCAGTTCAGCGGTTCAAATCTCACCGGCTCAAGGTTGACTCAGCCTTCCATCCTTCTGAGGTAAAATGAGGACCCAGATTGTTGGGGGCAATATGCTAACTCTGTAAACTGCTTAGAGAGGGCTGTAAAGCACTATGAAGCGGTATATAAGTCTAAGTGCTATTGCTCTTGCTATCTTCCTTTATCTTTCGGTCTTCCCTTGGTTTACCAAGCATTTCAGATAGATGATAATACAGCCTAGAAAATGGCTGATATCATAAAGCAGAATTGCTCATCCTTGGCAACTTTAAGTGGTATAGACTTCAACTTACAGCATTCCCTCAGTCAGCATGGCGTTGAAGTCCACCCCTCCTAAAGTTGCCAAGGTTGAGAAACAATCTCACAAAATGATTTTGTGGCACAATGGTTAGAATGCCATATTGCAGGCTAATTCTGCTGTCTGCCAGCATTTTGATCCTGACTGACTCAAGGTTGACTCAGCCTTCCATCCTTCCGAGGTTGGTAAAATGGGGACCCAGATTGTTGGGGGCAATATGCTGACTCTATAAACCACTTAGAGAGGGCTGTAAAGCACTGTGAAGTGGTATATAAGTCTAAGTGCTATTGCTATTTGTGATGCTGATTATGGAATTAAACTGAGTAGGAGTTCTGATGAAACAGTACAACACTAGATTTCAAGGCCCTTTACTCTTTTTTAAAAGTCTTATAGCACACTTTTCATGCTCTTTGATCACCCCTGCTAAGCTTCTGTTAAATTTCAGGCCAATTTTTCCTGTCTCTTACTGATACCTACATAATTCCTTTACCCCACTTATTTTAAACGTCTAACAAATACACTGCTAGTGCTAACCTATAACTTCATAGCTCATCTAAGCTCAGTCCTACATTGTTTCAGTGCACACAGCCATCTAACATCACATTTGCAAAAACAGGCACAATATCATTAAAGACATTAGGTCTGCCCTGTCATTTTCCTCTTGATTATATATTATGTACAAAAGGGAATACATAATACGTCCGCAGTGTGTATGGATATTTGTTGTCAGCATTCTGTAGGGATTTTACATAGGGAGGATTTGGAGGCCTTTCTTTGAACGTTGAGGCAGGTTTGTAATGGTGTTGAGAGGCAGATGAGAATGAGAAGTTGGACAAAAGGTTGGAGAACTGGCAGAGAAGTAGAGAATTGGAAAAGCAAAGGAATCAGTGAGAATGGAGAGGGTGAGAGTGAAGATGGATGATTTACGAACATTTGATTCCCCTGGATTCCCCCTGAACTACCTCCAGATTTCCCTGAATCTCAATGGACTACATCCCATGTCTTGGGAATGGCTAAACCCAAGTCCTTGTCCAGGAGCCGTGGTGGTGCAGTGGTTAGAATGCAGTACTGCAGGCTGTCAGGAGTTTGATCCTGACCGACTCAAGGTTGACTCAGCCTTCCATCTTCCAAGGTCGGTAAAATGAGGACCCAGATGGTTGGCAGAAATATGCTGACTCTGTAAACTGCTTAGAGAGGATTGTAGAACACTATGGAACAGTACATAAGTCTAAGTGCTATTGCTATTAAGATACATCCCAAATACAAAACGTACTAGATTAAGAAATTCTCTCATCAAATGCTTTTACACTCTCGTATGGGGAAAAAGCAGTATACACTGTGTTAGAAAAAGCTATAACAAATCTCTTCATAACATGTAAATATTCATTGAATATTGTATATGATTCCATTATGGATTTAAAATATTTATCTGCTTAGAACAACATTATTTTAAAAAGCACAATAAAAATCACATAAAAACTACGACAAAGCATTCTATAAAACACATCAAGAAGAATAAGATTGATATTTGAATATCCAGCTATTGTTAATACTTTTTATTAGATTTTAATTACCTTTAGCACTAATATGAAATGGAAGACCTCATTTTATTTTTTGGGACATACGCCAAACATACTTTTTTGAAACATACTTCTCACAGTTTATAGAAATCTATGAAATGAAGCCAAAATTATCATCACTGTACTAATATAATGAAGTATTGCCATCACTCTGAGTTGACTTTTCCTTATATAGCCAAATCTGCTTTGTTACATGCTGTTGTCACTCATATAATTATGCTTTCTGGTCCTGTTGTGTAATAAATTCTTTTACTCAATTTATAGGAATAATTTTACCAAGTCCAATGTATTTTTCTACTAAATAAAGTGGCTAGAAGCTACCGGTAATAAATTTAATTTTGTACTAACTTCTTCCTGTCATTTAAAAAAAAAAAAAAATGTTCATTTCAACATAGCACATTGTGTACATATTAATCCATATATTGCATTTATTGAATTCATTGCACCAATGAAAGTAATAGGTTACCGAAAAGAAGATAAGAATTTTCAAGCCGCGTTTATACTAGTAGACTTTTCAGTGTTTAACTTGGATAAAAATTAATCTCTAGGGATGCACTCAAGTTTCCCTAGAGTTTTTTTTTTTTAAAAAAAACTTTATTTTGTAATAATGAAGAATGTTTTCAAAGTTTACAAGTACTGAAAACATCTTAAAGACCAGACATTTATATTTGTGTCAGAAAATACAGGAAGGCTATGTTTTTAAGCAATTGGGGTGGGGTAGGAGACAATTACATGCCACATTGTTGCAAACCGAGCAAATTTTTACAGATGAGTTATAAACCCCAACTAATGGCCCTTTGATGGAAGTGCTGATACTACCTAAACTAGAACAGTGCAAATGGACTGAGATCTCCAAACATTATCCCCAAGCATTTTTCTATAAAGCGACCCACTTCTCTGATGCCACTTCCCAGCTCTCCATATTCTACTCAGTAATAATAAAACATTTCAAAATGTCATATTTGTGGGATTATTTATTTGTTTGAAATATAGAACTTGAAAAATATGCTTGCTTTTCTTTAGTCTAAATCAGGGGTCTCCAACCTTGGCAACTTTAAGACTTGTGGACTTCAACTCCCAGAATTCCTCAGCCAGCTTTGCTTGATGTCCACAAGTCTTAAAGTTGCCAAGGTTGGAGACCCCTGGTCTAAATGGTTTTACAGAGTGGGTTGGCAGAGCAATTGGCAGGATGGCAAATTGCTGTCCCTGCTCTCTCTCTCTCTCTCTCGGATGAACAAACAAAAGGGCTATTTGTGCAAATATCTAGAAAGCTCTGATCTCTTTCTGAAGCAGAAGAAATGTCTGGGTTTCTTTCATGAAGTGCTGCTGCTGCCCATTGACTTGCTCTCTCCAGAAGGTGAACTAGAAATATGTTAGATTTAAATAACAATGATGAGACACGGTCATTCATTTATCTCTTTAAATAGAAATCTCATTTTAAATGGAAAATTGGTAATGACCAGCATTTTGCAAAGACATAAGACATGTTTGTTTTCTCAGGGGTGCAGGAGAGATGAACCAGCATTAGGAAGTCATTTTGTCCTACCACACTGAGGTAAATCAACAACAATTCTCATAAGGGGAACAGTTCCTGTGTCTGGAGATGAACATCAAAGAATCTTGTGGCATCTTTAAAGACTAAGATATTTATTATAGCAAAAGCTTCCACGGGCACTTTGTTAGATGCAGACTGCTGTACAAATGTTAAAAGACCCTAATGTTAATCAATAGATAAAGGCCAACAAAAACTAGCACAAAAAGAAGGACAAAAACTCTCCTCAAATTCAGAAACACATTTTTTTTGGTTCTGCACTAAATGATGGGCTACAGGGAAACACATCTGTAAATTGTACAGGAAGTTTTCTTCAACAGTTGATTCACCTTGACAGTTTTACTGGAGTATATGAAAATTAGTATTAAAGATGTGATATGTAGGCTTCTTTCCAGGAATTCCAATCTGGTTTCAATAAAATGAAAACACTGATTGGAAGTGAAGTTGCCTTCCAGTTTTGCCTTTGGCTATTATGTGTTCATTCATGAAATGACAGTATTCCACAACTACTTTTAATATTCACCTTTTGAGTTCATCTCCCACACTGGACACATTGGAATGATTAAAATAGCAGTCAGATTTTCCTTAATTTGAAACAGTCTAGGTGCTGAAGAAAAGAAAAGGGGGTGATAGAAAGAAACGGGAAAAGTTTGCTTCTACTATGTCCATCGTTTGCATCAAGTTTCTTTAGTTCATGTCCGGAAAGGAATATTAATAAAAGAGCATTGTAAAATAACTTCCTGAATAGTTGACAAGGAAAAAAAAAGATTAAAACTTTATGGATTACCACAATCTCCATTCTTTATTTATACACTTGCAACAGTGATGTACATTCTAATTTAATAATTTAAACCTCTGATGTCTACACTACAACAATTAAGCTGCCATGCTCATCAACAAACACTGCCATCTCAACATACTGCTGGCACAAGATAATTGGCAGTAAACTAAGGAAAAGTTGATTCTTCATTGGGAACATAACTTGGAAACATTTGGTGCATATAATTCAGCCCCAGACTGGAAGACTATGCATCCCATCTTGTTTTAAGTTCATTGAAACTCCTGCAATTGTATCAAATATTATTTTGGAAAACGTTATTTTATAATTTGTGGATCATAACACTGTAGTTCATTGTTCGGAAGCAAAATATTCTAAATGATTAATATCCTGAGGCATTTATTCAAAGAAGATTACTGACAGCAGATCATTTAAAAAAATATGCATTACCTTGAAAGTTCCACTCAACAACACACTGTAATCTGAACAGCAATATATTTTGTATGACTTCTTGAATCAAGTGTTTTCATTAGTATTTATGTCCATTATTTCAATCTTTTTTCAAATCACTTAATTCTTGCTTCTCTAATTTTTATATTTTCTTACATTAGCATCAAAAATAGGGAACAAAAAATGCTTCCAGCAGCTCACAATGTCTGTTTCCAAAATGGCTTTTTGATGTGCAATGTGCACTGTTCATTGCGGTAATTTCTTGGCGCATCCAAATGGCATAGCTATACTTTTATCTTCAGCCCATATTTATCTTTCTTTTATCCATGTTTTTTTACTCTTAATGAGGATAATCTATTACAAAGAAAGCCTTGGAACAGGAGCACAAATCTCTGAAAGTGTAGCCGTTCTCAGTGCTTTCCTCTGGTAGGTTTCTAAAGAAATGGCTTCAATGTCAGCAGTGAAGTTCATCACCTTCTGCCATCTTTTATTCCTGCTTCTGAATATCTGAGTTATTGTAAGCCTACAGCAAAATGGCAAAGAGTTTTCTGGCACAGGAAAGATCTCCTGATTTTTATTGTGCAATAAGCTCATAGGATGTACATCACTTAATTCAGAATATTTTGCCATGGTTGGGGTGTGAACCTTTTAATGTTGATGATATTATTAAAAGAGATACAACTACTTTAAGATGGTGCAATTTTTGATATGTGATATGTAAATTTTCAAGAACAACCTCCCCCTACGCCTGAAGACAAAAGTTTTTGATCAGTGTGTGCTACCTGCTCTAACATATGCTGGTGAAACATGGACACTAATATCACAATCGATACAAAAGCTACCAGTGGCACAAAGAGCCATGGAAAGATACATGCTCGGCATCACAAGACAAGATAGAAAGACCTGCACATGGATTAGAGAACAAACGAAAGTATACGATATCATCAAGAGAGTAAAAGAATTGACATGGAAATGGGCTGGTCACATAGCAAGAAGAACTGATGGCAGGTGAACCAAGGCAGTCAGGAATGGATAAAAAGCGTCCATGAAAGAGACCTAGATCAAGATTGATTAACAACATCAGCAAGTATGGCGGGCCCAATTGGCAAAAGAAAGCTTAGAACCGCTTAAATTGGAAACATGTGGAAGAAGCCCTCATCCTGCAGTGGATAGACAATGGCTAAAATGATGATGATGATGATGATGATGATGATGATGTAAATAAGGAAAAAGCATTTTCTGAAAAGTGTATATTCTATAAGAAAAGGTAGACTAAATGGTCTAGGAACTGGATACCACATTTGCTTCTAACTTCTTGTGAATACCCTTATGCACAAGTATTTTTCTTTTTCTCCAAAAGGTTTTTGCTATGATGGGAAAACTTAGCTGATAGCCTCATCATAAGTTACTCATAAATCGTACATCCCATTTGTTAAATTATAAAACAAAACATCCAGGATTTTGCTGCATTTTTAAGAGACCTTGGAAGACAATAAAAAGGATATGAAAATAATAAAATACAAATGGCTTTGGAAGACAATAAAAATGACATGAAAGTACGTGGGAAGAAAATCTAGAATACTAACCACATCAGCAATAGCCAACAGAATCACCAATCTGCAACAATGCAACATTACAAACAAGAACCCAACAACATAAACATTGCCAAATCATGTAGCTCAGAAATACCATGTGGGAACAAATAAGTTATCCCATACATTAACAATGCACCATATATTCTGTCACACTCAGTTACTGCAGAACATTTATCTGCGGTCACAAAAATTCAAACCTCAGAGGACAGAAAAACATTTGCATTTGAACAAAAAGCCTACACACTGACACCGGTCCAACAAACTCCACAAATTCTGAATAGTTTATTTTTCAACAACTCAACATGCAGCGGGACATTTCAGGCATCTGTGTTGGTTATATTAAAATGGTATCCTAAAAGAGAATAAGGGGTATTTCTTTTTAGGGACCAAGCAACCAAAAAACCCAAAACAGTAAGAGACCTTCTTTTTAATCATAAGTAGCCTTTCTCAGCTTGGAAGTTGAACAAGGGAAGAAATTACTCATTGGCAGAATTCATAATTCAACACTCGGTAGAGATAAAAAATGGAACAATGACACCTTGTTTGTTTTCCGAGTTATTCTCTGTTTCTAAAGCCTGATAATTCTTAACTTGCACATTCATCCTCTTACCACACATTTTATTGCCACGTTCCTCTTTAGAACAAGGATAAACAAGGCTATTTAGTTATGCATTTTCAGGATGATGCATAGAGCATGGCTACAGAATCACATAAATTTAAAGAACCTAATCAAAATACTGGGCTACATGAATTTGCTTAGCACCAAGAAAGACTGCCAAAGTATTGCCTTATATAATTTTACTATGAAACAAAATTGAATGCTTCTCAAATTCAAAGCACTCAAGAAAACTGCCATCAGAGGTGTTGTGACATTCCTCCTTTTCAGAGTGATTGTGAAAGTGCCATATTAACATCCTAGTGTTATTGATTCTTGGTGAATTTCTTGTACTGATAATGTCCAATATATGTAGTATTATAATCTATGATAAATTATTTTGTGTATGTGTTCAAGAAACTTCATAATTCTTCTGTGGACTGTGCAGCAACCAGTATGAGAAGTGAAACCACTGTATGATACAGTTCTGCTTATAAGGTGTAATTCAATTATAAACCTTTTTTTTTTGGAGGAAATGTAATATAGTTGTCTCTAAGGTGATCAAAAGGCTAAGCCGATCAGCCCATTCTGCCCCAACTTCATATGGATAAGATTTAGTAATCGCAATCACTATACATGGCAGATGGAGCTATTGCTCAAAAACTAGCATCAGCAAATACTAATGAGCTGGCACAACATGCCACGAGACAGAATAGAAGAATTGAATCCTTCTAGATCTCAAAAAATAGGCTCTTTGGTCTACTGTTCTGATTCTCTCTCTGATTAGCAGGTTATCTTTTGAAAATTCACAGTCAGGATATGTAAAGGAATTAGCCCACATTTATGATCAAGGAACAGGTCATTTATAGGATGCTGCTTCTGAATATTGGACTTAGCATATAATCAGAAATACTTGTATGTATTGATTATTATCCTGAAGGAATTTGTCTAAAACAACTAGACAAATGGGAAATAAGCATCCTCCATGAAGCTCCATAATCTAAGAAATAGCCACCAACATTTTAAACAGTTGAACTGTATGAAAAACTTGTGTTGGTTCATCCTGAATCATCCATCAATCATGTTTATCAGATACTCCTAAGTTTTAAGGTTGAGAATGATTTGGAGAAGATTTTGAAAAATTACTTTGGGGCATTGAGGGAACACAGATGCAGCATTTGTTGGCAATTAGTAGCAGGACCCTATGCTTCCCATGAACTCTGGAGCAACTTTTTGAAACTGAGCACTGCATAGCACTATGATAAGAGGAAGACGTGTGAACTGAGTATCTGCTACTCTTGCATTAAACCCAGCTGTGGTGTGATTCAAATAGCAAAGTTTGTTCCAGTTAACACCTCAAAGTATTGTATGAATTAGCTTCTCATTCTGCACTCCAAACACAGTTTGGCATAATGGGAGAATCTCTTACATCTTCTCTATGGCTGTCCTTTCATAGATGTAAGGTTTCATTCAATAAGAGGAATTCTGCCTCAGTTAGGATATGTAATAGCATTCCTGCATCATCCTATAAAGACACCAATCTCTGTCTGTTGGACAACAAGTAGTACATCTGTTTTATTTACGATGGTCCCATCTTTCTTTTTTTCTTACTTAAAACTCTTTTTCCTTTTCTTTGTCCAGTCTATTTGCCCTTTAGCGGCTTACTAGAATTTTGTGTGCTTGCGTTGATGGCTGTGATGTTTATAGCATACAAGAAATTGCTTTATTTAGTTAAGTGGATTTTTAGTTCTCTGGTGGGTGGAGCCAGGATTGTCTTGATGCTGAGACACTTGGAAATTGATATTCTTCCTACTCAATCAACTTCACATCATTGGACTCAACTGTTAATGGGTTCATCTTTCACGTGCCATTCATTGATGGCCTGGAAATCAGGTGGGTACATGGACATGGATAATGCCATGCTCTTTATGAAAATGTTTAGGCAGGTTAATAGTGTAAGAATTTTATCAGTCAAAATGGGCAATTCCTTGCTCAGAAGCATTCATCTGAATTTCCAAACAGCTGTTCACTTTGTCTTTAAACCTTTTCCTATTCACTATTCATGAACATCTGCATGAATGATTTTTCTAAGCATAAATTTAGGACCAGTACTTTGTGTATGAATATGGGCAATCATGCACAAAAAAAAGTATATGCTATTCATTATCCTACTACAGTATTGAAAACCGTTTTTCTCATCAGAAACAAATGTCAGAAGATCCAGGCAATCCAGGACAGAAAGGAAATTATAGAACACATTCTCTTTTTTTACATTAATGGTCTAACCCATTTTTTTAAAAAATGTCATAGATGAACCACCTACAGTTTGTCATAAATGCAATGACTAAAGAGAATATAGAATGAACATTTACTATGCGTATCGTATCAGGTTGAGTATGAAACCACATAAGGAGTTAGTTTCCTGCAATGTCAGCATACTTAGTACACAGCAGATGTACAATGGACTACAGATGTGTGGTAAAATTTTGTAAGCCTACAGGCAGATGGTCAGAAACATCTGGGTCACCATATTGTTGCATGCCCATGTCTTGCAATAATTTACTGCTCATTGAAGGTTGTTTGCCTTCATTTCTTGTTGTTGGACGATGGAAAACCAGACAGATATATGGTATGATGTGCACATGTGTGTTATGAATAAATAACATTAGGATTCTCAATCTAAAGAAAATCATCAGGATGTGTTTTTTCCTGAGAAGACATGGGTCAAAACTGTACTGGTGTCATTCCAAATTAATTTATCTATGCTTTAATCATTTTACCATTTTTCATCATGTATTAATACTTCATTTTATTTCTTATTTAAAATCTGTATATTTTGCAGGGGAGACTGCTGGCATTCTATTCTGCCTTTTGAGTTTACTACTTTTTAACCTTGTTTGGTATAAAATGAAATTAGTTTGTAGATGAATATGCCAGATGCCAAACAATAAATGATACCCTATCATATGACTGTCACTAATGAGATAATGAGCGGCTTCGGAAACCAAAGTCAGACATCACTAAACACAGATTTGTCATAAAAATGGAAGATAAGGTCCTCGGTGATTTTCAAGCCCAGTGCTTCATCTTGTTCAGCAAGAAATCTATTAATGGTTTTAAAACACGATACGCACAACAAGAGGACTCTATCTGATGACTTGTGTCTTTTCGAAGGCCTTGTATTAAAGGGCTTAACTTTGGATTATGAGTTCCATGACACCCCCTCCTCAATATTTTCCATTGTCAGATAGTAAAATGACTTCTCACAATTTTCTGTGCTGTTTTTCCATGCTTCTGTCCCAGATCTACCACTCTTCCTATGATAAATTCTCCTTGAGTATCAGAACTATGCTGAGATAAAAATGCTGATAGAATCACCCAGGACAGTTACAGGCAGAGATCTGAGATGAAGGTTAACACCAGCACAAAGGTGCACATTCAGGATGCTGACTTTAGTTTTACAATGGAGCAGTTTCTCAATGCTTCGCCTACTACCGTAAATGCTATTAATGATCAATACTAGACCTGCAATTTTGAAATAACAGAAAGGACCTCCCCAATATCTTGGAAGCTATAACTTCCTCTCTCCCTCCATCCCTCCCCCCCCCACATAACATCATTCTGAGTCCCTTGCATTTTAACAGATCACTTATCTCCTTAATAACTGTCTCCGTGCATCATTTCAAATGTATTACGTCTTCTTTGGACTCTTTAGTTCACCCACGGTAAACATTGCTAACTACTAACTCATAAAACATATCGGCTGGCTTTATTACTTTTAACCATCTTTCCAATTGTGCTATAAAATAAAGGCAGATGCCGTTTTAACATCTTATTATTATCAAGGGCCAGTTCCTCCAGCAGGACCTGCTTAGCAGCAATCTGCTTGTTTATCGTCCCTGTTTCCTTTTCCTTTTCCTTTTTTTTTTAAATAGGTGACAGTTTAAGGTGGTGGCTCTCTGTCTTACAAAGAGTCCTTTTTAATGGAGCTGAAGTGCCGTGCACAGTGGGTGCGCGCCTTCCTTTCATCCAGTGATATTGAGAAAGGGTCGCAGGTTCACCTGTGATTTTTGCTTGACAGCTTCGCCACACACATCAGGCTCTGCCAAATGCTCTGCCATTAATTTATGATTTAAAGTAATTAACTTTTGCTGATTAAAGTAATTATTTCAAGTGCATTGCACTCAGGTCCAAATGATGCACACAGCCCCCTCTCCAGTTTGAGCTAACAGCATGCCAAGTGCTTAAAAGCTGCACCAGGGAGCTCACAGTGGCTTCTGCCAGTCTAACAGATCTGCCATGTTTATGGCTGACTTGTACTAACTGCTCATTTTAATGTGGAACCCTGGCAGAATACTGACACAGTGTGAAAACCTTCATCCGGTAAACAAGGCAAGCTTCAAATTGGTGACACCGATGACAGTGAAAACTGTTTTACAAAAAAAAATACCGAATCTTGCCTCCAGCCTTTCAGAAGTAGGATTTTTTTTAAAAAAGCCCTACTTACTCCTTATCCAGATTGGCTGTTAAACAATTTACAGCTTCATTCAGCATTTGCCTTTTAGCAGGAGGCCAAATAAAAATCCAGGAAAGGACACAGAAAATACCAGCCAGTCAGTTCTACAATACAAAGATCAGCATTTGAAGACAATAAATGCTCTACGAAATAACGCCTCTCTCTCCTTAATATCACTATTAATTCTTTGAGATCCAGCTTTTTCCTGGCTGGTCCTCTGTGTGAAATCTGGGTTCATCTCAAGACACAGCCTTGCTAGGAAGATGGCACAAGCATCTCAGGAATAAAGCCTTGTCAAAGCGAAACACGATTATAAGAGTGAATTTTGGCTAATAGGCTCCAAAGTCTTGTTTTGGTTTTATTGCTCTGTTGGAAGAAGATAATTCCAGGAATGGCCCTGTCTGGCTTTTGAACACATTGTTATCACTGAGCACCAGCAAGCTTATACTTAAATAAATATGCCTGAAAAATAATAAGGCAAGGCATTAAAGCCAATCAGTTTATTTTAATTAAATATAGCAATCAGTTAGTTAAATTAACTAATTTTATCTCATTGGGCTTTTATTTTTCCCATTTTGTGTCACAGGGCTGTTTTAAAAACAGTGAGTTGCTTAATTTTTTTTTTGTTCTAATTTGAATTATAATCGCAATATAATTGCCCTGGTTACATTCTTTTTCTACTTTGGAAAATCTGGTTTCATAGTAAATCAAGCACCTGGCAACATTCCTGCTAAACAGGATGCCAGCTTGGCAGCCTCAGCTGAGGAGAAAGCTGTCCGGATCCCACATACACAAAATTGCACCCCCTCCAAAAATATATCAATAAGGGGCCATTGAAATGTTTCAAAAAGGGATTTCTAGTTTGAAATGTGTACTCCGGTACTAAGTTGGAGAAAATTGTACACTATCAAAAGCAGGCTGCTTGGCGTTGGTTTGTAAGAAAATGCAGGTAACCGTTTTGTTGATTTTGTGATGTTGAATTTTGGCTGAGAAGCCTTTTTTTTTTTTTTTTTCTGAGGAAAACTCACTGCTGAATACGCAATTCACTCTTAAGGACCAGCATTAAACCGAATGCCAAATGGTAGCCACTTATACATTAAGAATAAATCCAGGGAATGATCAGGGAGCTCCATATGGTTTATTCACAAGTTCCTCTGGATGGAATTCTATTGAAACCAAACTTTCTGGACCTCTTAACCAATGAAATAATGAAACCTATTTTCTCAGAATCATAAGGGGAAGAATGATCACATTTTGCAAACAGCTGGATTATAAAAAAGATGTGTTGAAATGTCAATATGATATGAGCAATTGTTTGATGCCTAATTGTATGTTACGGAGGTGTTGAAAAGAAAATGCTCAATGTTTCAGGCTCAGTATTGGAAGTTACAATATGAAGCAGGAAATAACTTGTATTATTATAGTGGCATTTAATTCTAAACAACCATTCACAGAACTGGCTTGCACAGTTCTCTAAGTCAGTGATTCTCAGCTATGGAAACTTTAAGATGCATTGACTTCAATTCCCATGGTTCCTCAGCCACGATATTAAAATTGCTAAGGTTGAGAAGACTGCTCTAATCTACAGTATGTCCTCCATCCATGTGAACATTCATGGTTGTATTAATAGAACAGAAAATGGTCAGATACCTGGAAAAGTTCATGATTCCACACCATGTTCTTCAGGGATGAAAAAGAATAGTAATAGATGTATTGATTCACTGTAAGGTGTAATTAATAGCCTTATATTATCTAATATGATGGTCGTACCATCAAGGAAATTTGTAGTCTCAAATGTACAGACAATGTAATTTGAGGACTCTTATATCACAACATCTAGTCTGAATTGGCTTTACATAATATTTTGCTGGGCAACTTAGTTCTTTCTGTAAATTTATGTATATGGGAATATGTACGAGTATCTACAACTATCAGAAATTATAACCAGGAATGTGATTGGAGCAAAATATTTATGAACAAAGACTTACAAACATAGTAGTAGGTGAGAAAAAAATGACATTTCTAATGCAATGTCTAAATTACTCGTATTTGTCTTATCTCTAGGAAGACATTTTCTTGATAATTTACCTCGCTACTTATTAATACAATGTCTCCGGTTGGTGCACCTGCATCTTCAAATAACCTGAATGACAAGGCCGAGATGGTTCATTGAAAAAGGACCATGCATAGTCTGGACATTAGTCAACATATATTTAAATCAAGCCACAGTGCTTTTGAAATCCATGGCATACAGCTTAGTTACAATAATGCTCCAGAACCATGATTTTCAAGAGTAACTGAACCATATCCTAACTAACACAAATATGAGCAGACTTGCTATTATAGCTTACTTCCTGGCTAAGGTGCTTCAAAGTAATTTATTCATTGGCCACAATGTGACAACGACAAAACCATCCATCAATATCTAATTTCAATTTCCATGCAACCATTTGGAACATGTTATACATGCAATCTCCTGTATCCCTTTTTTGCTTTTGTGCTGGTCATGTATGTCCAACACCAGATGAAAGGGACAAAATTATGAAAGCCATTAGCTTGTTTCCTAATATACAGTGTCTCCTAGCATATCCAAAACTATATACAAAGTACAGTTACATTAAACTCATTTTTCTAATATATTATATTGTGTAGTTATCCTCAAAAAGACTAAGTGCATTTTTCATCAACCATCTGGGGTTTCATAAGCCATGCTGGAAACCAGCTGATAATGGCTAATTGTTAACTAGTCAATTGCAGATGCTAACTGTAATATCCAACAGAGTTCTTCGGACCATCTTTTATGTACTTATATACATACATTGTGGGATTTTGGTATAGGTCTATCTGTCTTTCTGTCTGTCATCACATTATCTCTAGAAATATGCCAACTTTGTAAAGGCTGATTAGCTTAGTGCACTGTGTGTAATGAAGCAATGAGTGCATAAAATGACAGTTGACGTTCCATTACGGAACTACTATGAACCTAACAAAACTAATGATCAATAACAGAAGGAAGTATTCTTCCATTGCTTGACTATTCTTCTATTTAACTAAGTATCATACTTACAACATTTGAGGGTGATTTTTTTTTGCCTTTCCCCCCACTTTTGTTGGCTGCAGTAGATAATTTCCACAAATCTTTGCCAATGTACATGCCTCACTGCAAATACTCAATTAGCCTCGGAGTATTGAAATGCAACACATTGAAGCAGATTTTTCCCCTCCAAATATTGACAAAAGGAATTTGGTGCCTATTTTTATTTAATCTCAAGCAAAAACACACCACTGAGTTACAATCCATTGCCATATTGTTCTAGTACTAAAACATATTTTCGAGTCCAAAATCTGAGCGACAACTGGAAGCCCTCCGGATTTCCAGGGCCTTCTATTTGTAGAAATTTGCTTGCCTAAAATAATGAATAATGAACCCATTACCTCCCTGACTGTGGCCTGCAGTGTACAAAGAGATATTAGGAGCAATTTGTACTCAACATGCAGGTCTGTTCCATCTAAAATGTTATCAATGAGCTTGTCAAGCCAAGGCCTAACCTTCTTTGTTATTTTCATCTGCTCTCCCTCTTGGATCTCTTTGCTTGTGCCTGTAACCTCTGAAGACTAGCAACAGGATGTCTTACACCTGTTTTGTCTAATGCTGGGACTTGGAGTCCTGCGCGATATTCTGTAGGCATTGGCTGGCTTGCTGCTTTGCTCAACATATATGTCAGAATGTCAGATGATCGTTGTTGCATCTGCAGCTGTTGCATAAGAACAGTGCCAGGGGCACAACTTTCCTGCGGTGAGCTTTAATTTGCTCTACTCTCCCAGAAGAATTCCCTCACTTCACCTTGCTGAGGCTGTGGCAGCTGTATAGGAATGGAGCCCATGTACAGCTGAAGTCAATTGTACCATGAAAGAAAGTCAGACTAAAACCCAGGCTAAAACAAAGCCACCATAAATAAAGGTCAGTTTCCATCCATAGAGATATGATGAGGGAACGGATTCTTATCCGCTCCCCCTACATAAAATAATTCGAAATTGAGGTAGAAAACGATAAAGGATTCATATCTTCAAGTAGGTCAATTGCTGATTCATTTGGAAACTATGCCAGAAGAGTTTCTTGAAGTCTAAATAAGATATAACCTGTCAAAATATTCATGGGGGACATAAGTAAGTTTTATGACTGGTTTCAGAATTAGGTTGACAATCAAAACAGATGTAGAGTGTGATGGCAACTGGACTGCCAAAGGCAAAACAATAGCACAACATTTTTTTGTCATCTTTCGCGTAGAAGGGTGCTTGTAACTCGTGAATAGCAGTAGACAATAAGCAGAACTAGTCATGTTAGATTTATTAGCATAGAACATACACGTGTGATTTCTGTTTTTCAACAGAAATGAACGAGAATCTTCACAAAAGATCTTCTGAGCATTTTCATATTTCTGGTTCAAGCGTCAAATTTTCAAATTCTGGAAAGGTATGAGGTAATAATTATTTTCTCCAATGGAAAACAAGCCTGGAACAAAATTTTAGAAGGAGAGCATAACTGCATACATTACTTAATGGTGTTTTTCCCTTCACTTCAAAGACAATCCTTTGCAAAGTGACATTGACAGATAATTTGTTTTTTTTATTGTGTTTTTATCCTGCTAGATTCAACAAAATGGCTCCTGGCACTTCACAGCATAAATCAGTGTTTCTCGGTAGGAACTTTAAGATGTGTGAACTTCAAATCTCAGAATTCCCCAGCCAACATTAGGAAGCCCAGCTGTAGGCATGGGCTAACTGAGGAAGTCTGGGAGTTGAAGTCCACACATCTGAAAATTGCCAAGGTTAAGAAGCACCAACATAAACACCTAAAAACTAAGTAAAAACACAACAGAACAATACAAAACAATAAGATAATATTTAGAAGTTCAGGCAGATGCATCTCTAATTCACTGAACTATATGAAGGAAGAGGAAATACAGCACAATTAGATTTGCAAGTTTCTGTTCTTATAGCCAATCTCAGTAAAATAATTTTAGTCTTCTAGTGGAGTAGATTCCTGGTCTTACCTACCTATTGCAGCTGATAGCTTGTGTTGAATGAATTCAATGGACTGCCTTTGCAGTGAAGGTGATCCTCTGTGTACCTCAGGACCGAGCCATATAGGCCTTTATAGGTCAAAATAAGTGGTTTGAACTGTACCTAGTAACTTATTAGTAACCAACACACTGGCCTTAAGCTAGAAGTTACATGACAATAGCAGCCTTGATTTGTTAATATATTGTACACATTTTATATCAATTTCAGTTTCTGACTGGTCTTCAGAGGCAGCCCCATGTAGAACGCATTGCTCCACTAGGCAAATCAGCAGAAGCTGAGGGAAAGACCCTCAGCCACAATCTCTACCTGCCTATCAAGGGGTTCTATGAGTCCATGAAGAGCCCAAGTTCCCTCAGGTTTTGAAGTCAAGATGATAGTGGAGCCTGATACGTGCATTCCATTTTTATACTATTATAGAAATGTTAAATGAGCCTCAACTATATTTCGATTTTGTTTCAATTTTATTGCTTTACGCTGTGTTTATTTGTATTTCTATTATCCACTAATGAAAAAAAAGGGTTTTAATCTTGAAGGACAAAAGAAAGAGTTGCTACCCAGGTAACGATCAAATAAATGAAACCTAAGCAAAGGCCATAAAAGTATTTTGCCAAAACATCTCAGACAGGCTCCCTTCCCAATTGTCATGGAGGTAAAAAAAGGGAGGAAAGGCAGCATGTTCAGACTTTCAAGATAATGTGACAAAAGATCTGAACAGTGACTGATTCAGTCTGGTTCACTGGATATGACTGACATGGACTTATGGCCGCTGTTCAAAGACCAGGTGACAGCTGTATCTGGGAAAGTCTTTACTGGTTCATCTTGTGTACCAAATGTGCCTATTTCTGGATTAGGAAACCCTACTCATTCATGCCTTAGTCACCTCCTGTTTGTAATGGACTCTATACTGAACTTCTCTTGAAGAGTGTGCAGAAGCTGCCACTTCTCCAAAATGCAGCAGCATGGGCAGTTTTGAATGTTTCACAATATGATCATCTAACAATGCTCCTATGTGAGCTGCGTTGTCTTCTAGTGAGTTTCTGAGTACTGCTTATCACTCATAAAGTTGTACACAGCACAGGGACAGGTTGCGCGTGGGATTGTCTGTTTCCAGTTGTTTCTGCTTGAACCTACACAAACTGACAGGATGGGCATTCTCTAGGTCCTTTCTATCAAGCAGTGTCATCTGTGGGGCCCAAGAATCATGTCTTCTCTGTCACAGCATTTGCCCTGTGGAACAACATTCCCCTGGAGAGCTAGATGGCCCTGACCTTGTTGGTTTTTTGCATTAAAAATCTGGTTGTTCCCTTAGGCATTTGAATCGGGATATTAAGCAAGTCCTGCTAGTTGGTTTGCCGGGCTTTGGTCTTGTTACTGACAATAAATATCATTTTTATTAACCATTTTCTGTTGCTTATTTTTTATTAATTGGATTGGCATGTCTTCTTGGTTTTAATCTATTAATCACCTAGAATCAGTGAGATTCTTCTACTGTGAGATGGTTAACCACATACATTGCTTAAATACATATATATATATATGCATAAAAATAAAATGATGAATGTTTCCATCTTTTTTTTCCAGAGGGCATCTATTGAATTAGTTTGTAACTTAGATGAATTAAATGAGAGTTATCTGATGTTACCATAGTCAGATAACTCTACGTTTATATTTTATACCTAAAGTGTGAAAATATACAGTGCATTCGGAAAGTATTCAGATCTCCTTCACATTTGTCAATTTTGTTATGCTGCAGCCTGATTCCACAATTGTTGAAATTCATTTTTTCCTCATTAATCTACACTTAGTACCCCATAACGACAAAGTGAAAACAGAATTTTAGAAATGTCTCTAAATTTATTAAAAAATAAAAAAACCCTGAAATATCACATTGGTGTAAGTATTCAGACCCTTCATTCAGTACTTTGTTGAGCATCTTTGGCAGCAATTACAGCCTTGAGTCTTTTGGGGGTATGACACGACAAGCTTTGCACACCTGGATTAGGGGATTTTCTGCCGTTCTTCCTTGCAAATCCTCTCAAGCTCAGTCAGGTTGGATGGTGACCGTCAGTGGATAGACATTTTCTGGTCCCTCCAGAGATGTTCAATAGGGTTCAAATCAGGGCTCTGGTGGGGCCACTCTAGGACATTCACAGAGTTGTCCCTAAGCCACTCATGTGTTGTCTTGGCTGTGTGCTTAGGATCATTGTCATGTTGGAAAGTGAAACTTCGGCCCAGTCTGAGGTCCTGAGCACTTTGTAACTGATTTTCATTGAGGATTTCCCTGTACTTTGCTCCATTCAGCTTTTCCTTAAACCTGTTCAGTCTTGGAGTCCCTTCTGCTGAAAAACACCCCCACAGCATGATGCTGCCACCACCATGTTTCACTGTTGGGATGATGCTGGGCAGGTGATGAGTGGTGCCTGGTTTCCTCCAGACATAATGTTTAGAATGGAGGCCAAACAATTCAATCTTGGTTTCATCAGACCAGATAATCTTGTTCCTCACAGTCTGAGAGTCCTTCAGGTGCTTTTTTGCAAACTCCAAACAGGCTTTCATGTGTTTTGCACTGAGGAGAGGCTTCTGTCTAGCCACTCTGCCATAAAGCCCAGATCTCAGGAGGTCTGCAGTGATGGTTGTCCTTCTGGAACTCTGTCTCATCTCCACACAGGATCTCTGGAGCTCAGTCAGAGTGACCATAGGGTTCTTGGTCACTTCTCTTGCTAAGGTCCTTTTCCCCGATTGCTCAGTTTGACTGGGCGACCAGCTCTTGGAAGAGTCCTGGTTGTGCCAAATGTCTTCCATTTGTAAATTATGGAGGCCACTGTGCTCTTAGGAACCTTCAGTGCAGCAGGAATTTTATTGTAGCCTTCCCCAGATCTGTGCCTTGCAATAATCATGTCTTTGAGCTATGCAGGCAGTTTCTTTGACCTCATTGTTTTTGCTCTGCTATAGTATGCATTGTCAGCTGTGAGGCCTTCTATATGCGTGCCTTTCCAGATCATGTCTAATCAATTTAATTTACCACAGGTTGACTCCAAGGTGTAGAAACATGTCAGCAATGATCAAGAGAAATGGGAGGCACCTGAGATAAATTTCAAGTGTTGTTGCAAAGGGTCTGAACACTTATGCCAATGTGATATTTCAGTTTTTTTCTTTATAAATTTATAAACATTTCTAAACTTCTGTTTTCATTTTGTCATTATTGGGTACTTAGTGTAGGTTAATGAGAAAAAAAATGAATTCCAACAACTGTAGAATCAGGCTGCAGCATAACAAAATTGACAAAAGTGAAGGAGGTCTGAATACTTTCTGAATGCACTGTATAAATTCAAGAACAACTTAAATAATCTTTGAAAACTATATGCAAAGCTAATACTATCAATAATATTTCATGGAAAATGGAGGCTGGGCCTAACTAGGTCCTTTAAAACAATATCCTGTTCAAGATTCTGAATAATTATAACAGGGGTGACAAATTCCCGGCCCGCGGGCTGGATGCATCACGCACTGGCCACGCCCATGCCCGGTTTAGCAAAGGGAAAAAAAGTCACGATACATCATGTGACGCCACCTTGACGACGTGAGTTTGACACCCCTGACTTATAACAATCTCATCTTCTGTAGCAGTATCCGAGACTTAATGTTATCCAGATGCAGTTAGAGTGGGATTCCTATACTTTTGAGCAATCTCCAACCAATGATTGTGGAGTCTAATAACACAGGGTTGGGTTCAGGTGTTTACCATACTTGTCTTATTATATTTGATGTCTTATTATATTTCCAGATTGAGAAGTCACACTACCCTAGGAGAGTATAAGAATGTCATAGCTGATGTCCCCATTAGTGATGGTATAACCGTTCATTAGATCAACCGTATTTCCTGTAAAACCTGATGGATACATTGTTTCCTACTAGGTTCTGCATTGTTACATTCAAATAGAAATCTTTAATCTAAACTATATCTCTAAAAGTCCTAGAATACAAGTTTTCAAGTTTAAAAGCAATCTAGCTTGTGTCAAATAGCATACTTTTTAAAAGGAGGTACTTCATCTGCAGGATATTTACTTTGTCCTCTGGAGTTGGGATACGCCAAGAATAAAGTATGACTATATCACTGGAAATGCTACTATGGAGTCTTCTATGTTTGCCCCAAGAACAGCTAAATTGCTCCCTAGGAGGAAGTAAAAGGCTTCTAATGGTATTTAATTTTTAGCTATATTTTGACGTGAACATAATGGAAGAAAGCAAAAGTCTTGCTGATAATTTGTTTTTCTGGCATATTCCATTCTGAAACGTTGCACATAGATTTGTGCATCATGTAAAAGATGCACACTGTAATATAGTTCCTCGTAGATGAAGAGCTCATACAGTGAAAGCCATTGCTCTAAATCCCCAATGATACAGGGAAAAATGAGCAACTTTAATGCTTTCTAACTGCAATTCATATAAGTGCATTTTGGGATTGTATTTTTTTAAACTCTGTCTTAAAAAACAGTTAATAGAAATGTCAGAATGATTCTTATTTTATCCCTATACCTTTCCATCGAATCTACAGACAGTTAGGAATTTTGCCCATCAAGGAGGATGGAATATCTGAGATTTACTTTTTTAAAAAATAATTTGGACATGACTTTTATTTGAAGGGATATTTTTATTGAAAGGGTGCAGATTCCTCAGTGAATAGATGTATGAATGCCGCTTGCTTTTGGTGCTTATATGTGCCACTTCTAATAATTGTCACTATTGACCTACATGAGAAAACCTTGACATGTTTATGGACGACACTATAAGGCTAAAGTGCATGTTGTTTCTCTTTGAAATGGGAGACTCTGTAGAATACTGTTATTTACTAGGCATCTTGGCTTCTCACTTGTGAATACTTAGGACCAACAAATAAATGAGTAAAAATGCAATGACATTAAAAAATGTACACATGCACACATTCCCAAATGTGTACAATGTGGCCTTTCTGAAGGAATATCAAGTCAGTTGCCTCTGCCATTGTCCTTCAGTTGGGAACGACACTAGAGAAAGAAATTCCCATTACAAGAAGGATTTCCATTAGGTTCTTTTGTTCATCAAATGGCATTTTGCTCTGCCTAGTAGTCCTATTTACCCTGCCTTGTAACAGCTCAGCTGAAAGGGATTGTTAATGATTCTGCTGAATGCAAGAAATGACAGGGACTCCATACACTTACTATCACAATAAGAAATGCTGATTCTAGTGCAAGAGAAATATGGTTAGTAGAAACTGGCTTTCAAGCCCTCCAACTAGGAATTTAATTGGAGGAAATTCTATCCATAACATCTTGCTTGGCACTTCTGACAAGCTGTCATGGATCAAACCAGGTTTCTTGCTATTTCTTTTCTTTTTGGACCATCACCCAGTTGGAAGTCAGAGAGTACCCCAAGAATAGCCACAGCTGTTAAGACTCTGCGTTGTTTTTGCACATTACTATCATTTTTCTCAAGTCTGGTCATTTTGTATAGAAGTTTTTTTTCAAGTCAAGAGTAACTGTCGTAAGTGCCCTACTTAACCAAAGATGTGCCAGGCTGTAGCCAATAGATAAAAGACTTACTGGTTGGTAGTTTAGGACTAGTTGATAAAGAATTCTCTGCTTTTGAGATTCTCTAAGTGGTTTTCAACCTTGTCTTCACCAGGGACCCCCTTTAATTACGGATCATAGTCACGGACCCGCAAGACCTAACTCAAGATTTAAATCATAACATTTCTTCAAGCCTTCATAGACTCCCTGTGACTATATCATGGCCCCTCAGTGGTCCATGGACAATTGAGAACCACTGCTCTAAGTGATCCACATAGCATGTTTTCACTCACCATTCACTAGAGGGTAACTGTGGACTAACAGTAATGAGTTTGAATCAAGTATCACCTAGAATGATGATATATTAAAATCTGCAGCTGTAGAAAGGGAAACATTATGACCATAATTGCAAAATGTGCCATCTATAATATGTGTTTAACATGTGTTACTCTTGTATTCTTGTATATGTGCAAAGTATTGTATTATACTTTTCATGAATACTGAAGAACACTACCCCTGTATTATTTTCTATGAATTCTCATACAGTTTAGTGTAATACATTGTTTTAAACATTCTTTCAGAGGAGAAGAGAATTTTGGTGATATTGTCATGGATGAAGACCAGCAATTATTTAGTTATAAGGAAGATGTCCTGTCTTTCTCAGCATTACCTGCCAACAGTCAGTTCTTTGCAACATGCAGTTTTTCTTGCTTCTCGTGCATTTGTTAAATCCTGAGAGAAGATAGGAGGGGACTCTTCCCATTTTTTTCCAGTCCAGGATGTTTGAGTACCATGGAGTAATGAAAAGAAGTTGGATAAAAAACAAAACAAAATAACAAATAAAAAGAGAAAGAAATAAAACTTATCAAATAAAACACATCCTCAACCACATTTAACACTTTTAACAGTTAACTTAAAAATACCCTCAAGTGAAATTTGAAAGAATCGCTCAAGCACCCTGAAAAGATGATAGTGTTAAATTCGTAAACAGAAGCTTGTTCCATAGAGAAGGATGTTTAAAAAATAACAAATATCTGTGCAGTATTAATGTGAGCAGAGACATTTGAATTCTATAATCAGACAATTGTTCTCTACAGAGCAGAAAAATTCAAGCTACTATCATGGAATTTCAGCAAAGAAGTTGGATCAACATGTATTATCATATCTTGCGTTTATAGTTCCAGATAGCCTTTTAGACTTTGCGGAACTAAAACTCCAAGCATTCTTCAATACTGGCCATGCAAATTTGGAGTTACACACAAACAATGTCTCAAAGATTTTAGGTATTCCATGAGTTTCCTTTAGTGAAATGTCTGGAAATTTTCTAGCTATAGTTTTGATAGATTATGGATTTTTTCCTTTAAGATTTTTGTCCTAGGTACTAGGATCTTTTTCTTATTAAATTTTTTTTGCAATTACTTTATTATATTTTGGGCTTGAACATTTCAGAATGTCTTGCCATTTTGACTATAGAGTGATAGGTTACATTTCTCTATGCTTGCTGTTCTATTCTTAGGTCAAAGTATTTATCACTGCTCTACTTCTGATACAGTTTTCTTTTAGATCTTTAAATCACTGCTTTTTGCCACCTTACACATAGCTTTTACAGAAATAAAAAAATAAAAACACACTCAATTCCCAGAACTTTGAACTTTAACATGAAAACAGATTTTCTTGTAAAATATATTCTTCTTGGGAATAAAATACTCATCGAAATTGACCAGCACCCTGACAAAATCATCTTTATGATTTTTGTCTATAAAAGCAAAGTTCTGTAGAAATGGTCAGCTTTATTTCCCATAACAAAGATAAGAAGCAAAGTTCTGTAGACGTGGGTTATCTTTATTTCCCATAACAAAGATAAGAAATCTAACTTATACTTTCCCAGTCTCCTTATGGGGTTTTATTGAAATGCATAAATGAAGAAGTCTGCTTTCTAATTTGAGCTTTCAGAGGATAGGCTGAAACTTTCTGGAGTTAGACATTGAGCCATGGAAAGTGTTTGATATATTGTGGCATAGCCATCAACCATGATGTCAAAATATTTCAGAGAGAAAATAAAAATGTTCGCTAGATCCTTTATTGCAAAATACAGCCTAGAAGACCAGCATAACTGAACTTTCTCAGTTTGGTGACAGTGTCATTTGTGGTTGGAACAGCAATGTAATAGTTAACCTTCCATTACACACATACAAACCATGAAATACTGTAGTTACTTCTCAGGTGGGGCAACTGAGCACTACACTGGCTGTTCCATGAGTGTATTTTGTGAAGCTAGATTTAATAAAGTTTGCCATCATCCACTTGATATCCAATTTAGGTACAGAATAGATAGCACCTGACTCAATAGTAGTAACTGTGAGAGGGATCTTGAAGTCCTAGTGGACAATCATTTAAATATGAGCCAGCAGTGTGCTGCAGCTGCTGAAAAAGCCAATGCAGTCCTAGGCTGCATTAACAGAGGGATAGAATCAAGATCACGAGAAGTGATACTACCACCTTATAATGCCTTGGTAAGACCACACTTGGAATATTGCATCTAGATTTGGTCACCACAATATAAAAAAGATGTTGAGATTCTACAAAGAGTGTAGAGAAGAGCAACAAAGATGATTAGGGGACTGGAGGCTAAAACATATGAAGAATGATTGCAAGAATTGGGTATGTCTTGTTTAATGAAAAGAAGGACTAGGGGTGACATGATAGCAATGTTCCAATATCTAAGGGGGTGCCACAAAGAAGAGGGGTTCAACTTATTCTCCAAAGCATCTGAAGGCAGCTGACAAGAAGCAATGGATGAAAATGAATCAAGGAGAAAACCAACCTAGAACTAAGGAGAAATTTCCTGACAATTAGAACAATTAACCAGTGGAATGATTTGCCTTCAGAAGTTGTGGGTGCTGCAGCACTGGTGGTTTTTAAGAAGAGATTGGACAACCATTTGTCTGAAACTGTATAGGGTTTCCTACTTGAGCAGGGGATTGGATCAGAAGACCTTCAAGGTACCTTCCAAACCTGTTACAGTTATTCAATTCATGAACCAAGATAAAAGGAAGCTACATTTTCCATCTATGCTGGGCAGCCTTTCTTGGAATTACTTTTTGTTAGAAAGATGAGGTATACATTAAAATATTGATTAATAAATTAAAATATATATTCAGGTACATCTCGGCTTTCTCACACCACAGCTCTGAAAGCTGTCTCTTCTATTTCATGACAAGTTTGAACTCCTCTTTTAATTGATGATTTACAGACTGTGACTTAGAAACACAAACATTAATAGATCTCATCTAGGTTGAGAACACAGGTTCAAATCTTCATGAGCTTTTTAAGCTTGTCAAAATGTGTAGAAAGATAATTGCCCTTCTACAGCTGCCTTTCCAATGTCTAATTTGTATGCCTAAGATATTCTTGATAGAGCAGTTAATGCACCCATTTAGAAACATAAATTATCTATAACACTAAAGGAAATACATGGTAAAGTGTTATTATTATATGCATAATGCCTATGCCCTTGAGACTGGGAGTACTTGAGAAAACAGTAGTTACCATAATGTATAGCAAAACTCTTGATTATATCAAAGTATGTTCTGCTACTGCCATCATTCTGCGAGCTCCAAATATTTTGATAAATATGTATGTAAAGAAAAAAATATGTATCTGAATTTACCTGGTCTTTTCATTAATATTTAGTTTTGTGATCTTCTTATGAGAAGGTGCCAAATTATTGTCTATGAAATGTTATTATGAAACACCAAAGCTTGGATTTTTATCATCGTTTATTGACAAACATGGTTCTCAATGCTTCAACAACTTAATTAGTGACACAAGAAGACTGCATAATACTAAATATTATGGCCATTTCCTTTCTATCTCTTTAAATATACATGGCAGCTCTATAAATCTACTATGAGAGATAGAGTCAAAATTTAACTGTTCTTCACTTTATTACAAGGAGATTGCAGCTGAGATAAACAAAAGCATTATCTTCTAATCCCATTAAGAATGTTTCATGCAATAAGAAACACAAATTGTAAAAATGGCAGTTGTAATAAACAGATTATCCTCTGAGACATTCATCCTCCTTGTCAGAACAATTCAGAAACCAACATGATAGAGTGGCTCAGCACAATCTGTGTCCCAAATACCTAAGGTGTGTCTAAAGATCCAGGCCTGGATTTTAAGGAGGTGGATCTAGAATAAATTGTTCTCTTTTTGGTTTTCTTTATTGAAAATTGTACCAGCCCAACCTTTACATAAAATAGAAATCATTGTATATGTTTTAGGTTTTAAGGATAACAGCTGCATCCAAAATATAATTGTGTGTGTGTGTTTTTTAAAAGAACATATAAGCATCAACTTTATAAAAACGTACAGACCAAAATGTGCCTTGCTGGAAAAAATGTGCATGAAAATGTATACAAATTTTGAGAGTATTTAAAAAAATATTAATACGAGGACTAAATATTCTGTCCCCTGTAAAAAAAAAAAAAATACCCAACAGAGTTTATAAGTACAGTTTTTGTGTTTGCCTAATTATCTTTCAGAATATAATTATAATTGGAGACACATACTGTCTATGTGGCATGAGTGTATAAAATACTTCAGCAAAGGAAAGATTGCTTCAAATAATGCCATAAGGTTGACAGTTCCAGTTGAGGCCTACCGAAAAACTATAGGCGTATTTGTATATTCAAGAATTTTTCAAGTTTTGCTATCTTCTATTATAATAGTAGATATTTCTGTGTATAAGAAAGAAAAAGCAGGTAAACCAATTCACAAGTAGTTACTATTTGTTTGAGAAAGAATACTTTTATAAAACTTAGATTCTTTTGAAGAACAGCTTCATGGACTAGTGGAGATGAGTAACTGTTATATTTTACGTTTGTGCTTTTAACCATGATTTCACTATTGAGGTTTCATAAGTTGCAAACTCAAACTTAATTTTATTAGTGACACAAAACAATTGATAGAATTATCAGATAACTAAACATACCACTTCTGATAAGATTTATTGGGATAAATACTAGGATTGATCAGCTACATCAAGCAGTGTTGAGTCTTTAGGACATTGAGAAGAATTATGATTTTTATTACTGACTTTATGTATATGGCAAGAATATTTGTGCCAATGAGAAGAACTCCAGGTTCAGCCCTGTGACTGACTGCATTGTCTTTTGTCTTGAAGTTTCCAGAGCTACAATTAAGCTAATATTCATTTTTCTCCTGTAACTTTTAGAACTGTGCAAAGTAGAGATGGTAGGCAAAACATAATTAACCGCAGAACTTTATTTTTAAGAAATTATGAATCATCACTGCATTGAATATATAATGTCAGGCACAAAGAATCAGGACCGCAAAATAGGTTGCAGCATAGAAGATTTATTCAAGTATATGCACAAGAATCTGGTCAACTAAAGGTCAACACTTAATTGGTGCCAGATAAGGGTCAATGAAATTCAGGAGGGGTTGGACTTGGAACGCTTGTGGAAATGCAATGATTCTACACTGATGATGCGCCTAACTCCGTCCCCCCAGCTCTGCCTGCTCTTCTCCTACATATACTTCTAAAAATACTAACTGCAGTGTAGTGGCTTTCGAGATGCTTGCCAATATTTGCAGAATGTGTTGATATTTAGCAATTATAGCTAAGGGAAAAATTATAATCAAACCCTATGTTTTGTCATTGTGATGAACTCTTCCTGAATCGTTTGAACTGTCTAAATTAAGGAATAGTTCATAATAATAATTATTATTATTTTTGCTAATTTACTTGAAAATTGTAGACTGCTGATTTCAGGATAGGTTTCATGAATATTCAACTTATAAAAGTTAAGTGAGACAGATATAGGTTATACACAGGAAAGAACAGGATTCAGATGATTGAAGGAATATTTTTTTCTGCAGGGACGTTCTGTGAGTACTTCAAAATGTACATGAATGAGAAATATGCGAGCAGCTTTTCTTAGTTAAAAACTCAGTTCTATTCAAAAGTTAATTCTCTTTAAATAATGTAATGCCTTCTTATAAGCACATTGACCCTCAATAATCCAGTCCATTGCTTAGTTTAATAAGGATCTACTCTTATAAATGCATAGTATAGAAGAGTTTTACTCTTCATACCAGTAGAAATAAGTCAAAGCTTCTATGTATTGCCAGAAAAGAGGCAATGTATCATTCTAAAGAGATCCAGTTCGGTATAGTAGCTAAGGCATCCGACTAGAAACCATGACACTGGTTTACGCAGAAAGCCAGCTTGATGATTTAGGGCCAGTCAGTCTCTCTCAGCCCTATGAAGAAAACAGTGGCAAACCACTTCCGAAAATTTGCCCAGAAAACTGCAGGGACTCATTCAAGCAACTCATTCAATCCAAGAATCAGGCACAATTGAATGGAAGGATATTCTAAAAGAAGCCACATGTAACTGCAATCAAATCACACTATTATGCATTTTCTACATATGAATGCATCCTAGAAATAGAAATACAGCAATGTAGGGAGATCTATCAGAAAATAACATCCAGATCTTTTAGTTCGAGGCCTAGTTACAACTGTTGATAGAGAACTGCTAAACTGTTCTCCCTTCATATGACTCTATTTTTGAACGGGATGTGGACTCAGATTTACTCATTCATTTGAAATATTTTTGTCTCACTTTTCTGCTTAAAAAGCACTTGAAATGGCTCTTTGATAGCTATTCAAATAGAGCGCTGCCCTCATGAAGTAGAGCATATAGCCACCCAAGAAACAGAGGAGTAATTTTTCAGAAGAAAAGCATGTTCTGTTAGGTCAATTGATCTCATTTTTCTGTTGCAATTACTATATTTTGCATTGTTGATTTTGCTTTGCATCTTTCACCCTGCAGCATAATAATTTGCATGTTTACTTAGAAACGTTCAGTGGGATTTATTGTCACAGAAACATAGTTTTGCAGCCTTTGTAGTTTCTTTTTTTTCAAACTAAAGTAATGTGTGATTTGCATGAAAAAATATTAAGTGAACTTTATTAGGTGACATACTTACAGTTTAATTTTATTCCTCTGCATTGCAAAGTTTGAAATCTGTACGTGAGCCATAGTAAGCTTAAAACAAGGCTGGAGAAGCTTAATCTTTGATTCAGAAATAAAATATTATTCTTTAACTGCAACTTATGCTTTTTTAAAACTTTTGCCGCTCAAGACAACCTATTGAAGGGTGAGTTTACTAAAAAGATGAGAGAATGAGTGAATAGTTTTGCATCCAAGGAAGAAGATATTTGTTTTAAGCTAAAACTCACAACACAATCTGTTAGTGATGATCCTCCTTTCCTTTTATAGCACTTTTACTTCATGGAGCACTGTGTATTTCAAATCACATCTCATTCAGATTTTCAACATTTCTGTAAGCTTAGCCATAACTGTTACATTGGGTCAAGGTGAAAAGGAAGTGATAGTGCAGAATAAATAGAATCAGAGGAATAAGATTTTAATAAAGGGAAACTGTGGAAAATAAGCTTTGAATCTATAATATCCATATTCAAAGCAACAAAAGTTATTAATAATCAAGTAATAATTGACCTCCAACCACTCTCTGGTTTAAACTATGTTATCATGGCAACTATGACTGCTTCCATACCAATATTTATTTATTTATTTACTTACTTACCGGTATTTATTTACTTATTATTTACTTATTTACTTATTTACTTATGAACTTGTATGCTATCCATCTCACCAAAGGCAATTCTATCTTTTCAGTTCAATTACAATGGATGCATCACCATCCATCATCATCAAGAAACTTGGAGTTTGATACAGTGATCAGCAGAGGGTTACAAAAAGGGGGACACTGTGAATTCTAGTCCTGCCTTGGGCAAAAAGACGGATGGGTGGCTTTGAGCCAGTCACTTTCTCTCAGCCCTAAGAAGGAGGCTATGCAAACTATTCTGGAAAAATATTGCCAAAACTATCCAGGTAGTTGCTAGGAGTCAACACTGACAGAGGCATTAAAAATGAGTTTAAAATTGCTGTGAATTATGTGATTCAATTAAATAGTACTTTATATGATGAGATTACATTGGAGTTCATCCATTCACACAATTATTTCATATAGATTATTTTTTCTTTATAAGTTTGCTAAATAAGTTTGATATACTTCTTTTTCAAGAGATTTGGGAATGTGAAACCTTAAGTGGTAATGTCATATACTTCCTTTCAGTATACGCTGTGCATGGTCTGGAGACTACTCAAGTCCAATGTGGCTTCGGTATCTTATGTTCAGTCAAATTATGCCAAAACATTTCTCTATCTGTTAGGTATGGTACCCTGACTATGTTGGACTTACTGTAGTATGTCAACATTTACTATTAATAAATCCTTAGTTAATGCCTTATAGATCAGGAAACAAAGTCCAATGATAGCTGGAACATGTTTTAAGACTATTTCTTGGATTTCTTGCTAAGACATCCATTATTTTAAACTGACTTATTTAAGGAGACTGTAAAGGGCAACTAAATTTCTGGAGTAGTAGAAGTGCTAGCATCACTGATTATTACTATCCCAAAGCCTATTTAACAGGATTATTAAATTTAAGATTGATTTTTCATCCTGATAGTGATCCAGTTCACTCACAGTGAAATTGGACTATAATTCTTCAATCTGCAGATCATATCAAATTTCATGGATGAAATTATTTCAGATAGGAATTCCCAAGTAGGATGAGCTTTGGAGTGCTTCTGACCAGTTTTTTTTAATTACCCTATAATCTGTCAACCATCCGTTTAAGATGCAAGGAATGTGTGGGAATCACTATGCATTTTACAATAAATGATTCAGTATTATCAGGTTCCCATAACAGATAAATAAGCAGTCAAGCAGATCCTTCTGTGGGAAGGATGGCTAATCTCATCAAAGGCACAGGTACATAATTTTTGGACTCTGTATTGTAATGCCAATACCTGGTTATTTGAATTAGGCAATGATTATTTACCTGATTCATCTCCTGTGTCAATTTCTGAGATATTTAAACTCATAACACAGAATAACAGAGCTGCAGGTTGAGGAAAGATCTTGATCACAGTTGCATTTCTAAAACTCAGTTTAGATGCATGGAATTGTGCAGTGACTATGTTTTTTTTCTCTATGTGAACCATGCCATTTACCGGTAAATGCCAAAAGATTGTGATGAATAACTTTCCCAATTTTTAAGAAGAGAAGGGAGGTCCAGCTAATTTGTACCCCTTCAGCCATTTGAGCAAGTTATATAGACACTTCTATGGAAAATATTGATTGATTCTAGACAATATCCTGACAGTGCAGTAAACTGGCTTTAGAACAGTGGTGAAATCCAATTTTTTTTACTACCGGTTCTGTGGGTGTGGCTTAGTGGGTGTGGTGTGGCTTGGTGGGCATGGCTTGGTGGGCATGGCAGGGGAAGGTTACTGCAAAATCTCCATTCCACCCCACTCCAGAGGGAAGGATACTGCAAAATCTCCATTCCCACCCCACTCTCGGGCCAGCCAGAGGTGGTATTTGTCAGTTCTCTGAACTACTCAAAATTTCCGCTACCGGTTCTCCAAACTACTCAAAATTTCCACTACCAGTTCTCCAGAACCTGTCAGAACCTGCTGGATTTCACCCCTGCTTTAGAACCAGATCACTGAAGTGATCCATTTTGCATCATGTTCCCAAGAAGTATTCCAGGTATTTTTTATGCTAATCTCATTGATATGAATATGTCATTTGACTGACTAGCTGGGGAGAGATTTTGGGCATAATTGTTAATATGGATTGCTGATGATTTTGATTAATTATATGGTTACATAAAAATATCTTCATAATCTAATCTTCACTGAAATGGTAGTCAAAGAAGGATGCATACTTGCTTCCCTTTTGTAAAAAAAAAAATTAAATCAGTTACTCAAGCCTTTTTAAAACACAAAGTTGCATCCTTCATTGACTAACAAAGCTATGTCCATTTTTTGTATCCTAATAATTGTTATTTATTAATTGCTAACTCCCTTAACTAGCAGTTAATTGCAGTAGTGAAAAATTCAAGAATTATTAATTCCTGAACCAATGCAATTCTGTTTACTGAAAAGTATACTAGCTACAATCATAATTGGAAGATTAGTGACATCCATTATGAAGAAGTGAAGATTTCCAGTCTCTTGGAATCATCTTCCAGTTCTTTCTAGCCTGAAAGAAGCCGTTCAAACTCAAAAGACCTTTTACACTATATTCCAGTGTTTCTCAACCTCGGCAACTTTAAGTCTGTGGACTTCAACTCCCAGGATTCCCCAAGCATGCCATCTTAATGCCCATACATCTTAAAGTTGCTGAGGTCGAAAAAAACACCTCTCTAAACTGATTTGCTAGCTGCAGAAACAATCACTTTGTCCTTGCTTCAGCTAAATTATTTAAGGCCAAGGTGCTAAGCCTTTTACTCCATGGTGAACAGCTTTGTGTGGATAAGGATTTAACAGCTTTAGAAAGAACACAAATTAAATAAATAACCGCAATGCTGCATGTTCCCCAGTATATGTTTAATGCCCTTTGGCACCTGCAATCTGGTCTTTCTTCTGTTGAAGCTTGCATAAGAATATTGTGATTAAAGTACTGACTAAAATTAAATGATTTGGTAGATTTACACCTGATCTCTGGTTGGCTATTGCTTAGATTTTGAAATGTTCAAAGTTTTCTCTTCTCTTGCTTTCGCTTGTATACTGTTTTTGAACTTTGACTATAAATACATATACTTGCCTATGTTTTCATTCATTGATTTATTATTTTCTGTTTGCTTTTGAACTAAGGAATATTGAAGTCCCCATGGGCTATTAGAACCTCAGCCACAATTCTCAGAAAGCATTGTGATTAGGCTCATACATTTCGCCTTATTGCTTTGCAAATATTGGGCATATTCGCAATCGGGCCAGAATTCCCAGATAATAATTTGTTTCAAACAGTCAAGTAAATCTTGAGCTGCTTCTGAATGAGGCCAAGAAGAGTTTGACTATACCTTGCTCCAAGAATTTAATGACTGCCAGTTTTTCATGCTTCGTATACATGTTCATGTATGAAGTTACTCAGGAGATCCATAGAATGGCAATAAGAAGTGATTACTGGGAGAATCACAGATGGCATGTTAAGAGCTCAGATCTAAAATTTAACATTGAACAAGAAAAAGAAAATGATTAAAGGCTCTTGAGGCTAAAGCTATGCAGGAATTCTCAGGAATGAACTGAAAACATTTTAGGTGAGCAAGAAAGAATATCACTCAGGGGGTTGGCAGAATACCAGAAGAAAAGACGAGACTGACATGGCTTGGTTTCATTAATTCATACATAATTAGGCTTTAGCTTAGATCCAAGTCAGCTTGTACCATATGGGCTAATATACAGCTGAAAGTGACCCCCTATGCAGGTTCCAGTCTGTCACATTGGAACAAACAACAATGCTCTCTTAATTGCAGTGCTGTTATTTGTGATATCATTGTTAAGGATGTATGATATAAGTACCTCCAATAGAAATAATATACAGCTCAGGGTTGAACTGTGGAATCCTTGGTGCTCTCTCAGCTTGGTTGTTTGTTTGCAGATGTTTCATTACCCAATTAGGTAACATCATTAGTGCTAGTGAGTGTGAAATTTGCTCTCTGTTTATATACAGTAGCTTGTCCTGCTAGTTGTGTGTGTGTGTGTGTGTGTGTGTGTGTGTGTGTGTGTTTCCTTGGTAGTTCCAAAAAGACCTGAATGCATTGTCTCCAGCAGCCTACAGTCAGATAAGCAGAGATTAACACCAGACAAACCATCAGGCAGAAAGTAAATCTATAAACAAGGAACTAGTAACGAGAAAGCCATATCCCCACAAACACTGGTAAGGGAAGCTACTGTATATAAACAGGATGCAAACTCTATGCCCACTAGTATTGATGGTGTTACCTAATTGGGTAATGAAATGTCTGCAAGCAAACAACCCAACCCAGAGAGCACCAAGCATCCATTATAATTCTTTATCTTTAATATTTTATTAACCTAAAATTATGTTAATATTTTATTAACATAAAACTTATAGGCAGAATGAATCTTTCTATGGGGAGGGAAGGGAGGGAAAAGGAAGGGAGGGGAGGGAGAGAGAAGGAGAGAGGGAGAGGGAGAGGGAGAGGGAGAGGGAGAGGGAGAGGGAGAGGGAGAGAGAGAGAGAGAGAGAGAGAGAGAGAGAGAGAGAGAGAGAGAGCGCTAGCTGGGCATCCTGGAGTACTTCTGAATCAAAATAGTTTTCCCCAAGACCTATCATCTAGTGCTAATCTCTGGAAAATCCACCAGCACTAGAAAATCTACTAGGAAGCTTTATAAATATGAGAGGAAGACACTCACATATGTTATGGGCTGCTCAAATATGCAACTGACACTGAATTGTACATGTCTGTACCGCACTGCATTTTGAAAATCATCTTGTTTATCTATACAAGATGATATCTGTATTTTGACTCGTTTCTGTTTGATCTTGTGAGCCACTCAGTCATGTTGGAGTTGGATGACACCTAAATCTTAATAAATAAATTGGCAGAAGAGATTATTGTGTTTGCTATTTTCATTTGGTAACAGTAGCATAATCCCCCCAAATCCACTGAGGTGCCCCTTAAGTATGCCTCACGGTTAATACTGGCCAGTTAAAATGGTTCTATAGCTGTCAACAGATTAATTCATTTTTCTAATAAAAAGGATTGAAGTTTGCTGCCTGAGTTTAAGTTGGTTTGATTTTTGTTTGTTTGTTTTGGACCAGAATATTTAGTACTTTTAATATATTTTCCAAATTTCCCTTTGGCATTTTATCCCTTATTTCCCCACCCCCACCGCTTCCCTCTCTCTGCACAACACAGATGAGCTAAATTTCTCTCTTGCTATCTCCTTGTCATCGATATGACTCTATGGTTTTTCAAATGCTATCCAGCTAGAGGGTGCCAAATGTCCTGCCATTTAATAACTAGTAGCCTACAGAGCTCTTTTCAAATGCCATTGCTCTGAGCATCTGTTGTTATTAAGTAAGACAATCCCATTTGTGCAGGACTTCAATTTTGCTCTTCACATCACTTATCGAGCAGGAATAATATGCAGTTTGTGAATAACACAATTGCTGCTCAAAACATCAAGCCAGTTGCTGTTGTTTTAGGGTCCTGATTTATTACAGGTTGTAAAAATGAATAAACTTTGGCCTTTATCCCCCCCCCCAATAAATGTTATGGAAGTGCCCTGGAAACAACAGAGTGGCAGAAATTAAAGCCATTTCACGTTATAATAATTAAAAATGCAACACTCTGGTGCACATAGCACTGGCTCACAAAAAAAAGCCAATTGACTATCCCTAATAATTACACTATTCTAAAAGGCAGAATAAATAAGTTAGGAAGATATTTTATAAGTGTAGCACTGGCAGCCTGAATTTTTTGCTAGGTTATTTTTCATTATTTTATAATCTGTAAAAGGTTACTTAATACGTGTGAGCTTATTACAAGCAGTCTTACAATGATACCACTTTGTGTTCTAACATAAAATTATATCTAATGTTAACAGTAAAAGGAACAGCTGGACCTAAGCAAGATATTTCTCTCTCTTTATCTGAGAATTAAAAACATCTGATCAACCCTGCAACTATAGAACTTATAGATGAAGAAATGTATTTAGCTTCTCATGATTAAATAGCATATAAAACTGAGCATATATGCTCACGGATATAGATGTGGACTCCCAACATATTGACACACCAATATTTTTAGACACAATCTACAAGCCCAAGTACATCAATGAATATGTGCAACTTAAAAAGTACTTGCACAAGTGATATATGCAAAGAGAAGTGTTGTAATCACAAATGGGTACAAGAAGAAATGGGCACTAAATTGCTTCGGAATATCGAAGTATACTTTTCACATTCCTTTATGAGACAATATTGGTCAACATGAAAAAGACAGAAGGTTAGTAGTAGACAAATGTTAGTAAAATTCTTGCCAGTCCTTCTCTAATGATGTAGAAGTGACAGATGTAGGAAGAATAGGTTTTATATAATTTTGTCCTATTGTTGCAGGGCCAAAGATGCATTCTGGTGTAATGTCTTTCATTTCTATTGGTTTTCCTACCTATTAGGACTGATGTACAAAGACATTGTATTTTTTTACCATCAGCTTCAGCAAAGCTGGAAAGTTGACTAGAGTTAAAATCAATAATATCTGGAAGACCATCAGTTGGATATTCTTCTGTCCTATAGTATCTAGAAAAAGGGGTTACTGTGGATAATGATCATATCCCTACAGTTCAGAAGACTTTTTACTTGAAAAAGTTATAAAGTTCTATATCTACAATCTTGAATTAAGATGGAAAACTAATAATTGTGGTGTCAAATGATGACATCCTCCGCTGATCCAGTTGACACTTCGGGTGCATGGCAAATCTTCTGGTAGTGTGGACCCCCTTTTGCTTGCAGGGCAATCCTTTCAGGGGAGAGAAAATCCACAGCGTTCCATAGACTGATCCAGAGGTGGGTTCTTACTGGTTCTATCCGGTTCTTCAGAACCGTTAGTAACTCGGCGATGACGTCACGGAGCCGGTTCTGTCGGTGTCTCCGTGGGCGCCGCCATCTTGGATTTTGCTTCTGCGCATGCGCAGAAGCTATTTTTTGATTGCTGTGTGCGCGTGAAGCGGACGTGCACGCACGGCACGACCCTGAGCGAACCGGCAGCAAAAGGATCCAGAACCCACCCCTGGACTGATCCCTATGGAAACATCTTCATCATCTGTGACAGTTTTGGCTCTGATAATTTTGCAAACACAATAGCCAGAAATTGCAGAAGAAATGGCTAAAATATTTTATGAGGATTCAGATGAAGAATCTTTCTGTGGTTTTTCAGAAAGTGAGATTCAAGATATGCTGAAACTGGGGACAGACTCTGAAGACAATCAGAGAAATGTTCACATAAATGTCCCAAGAAAAGTTCTGCTTCCCTTAAAGCTATTCTGAGGTTCCCACCATGAAGGTCCAAGAGAAGAAACAACGAAACAGTTCCAGCTTCTTAACCTTCCTGTAAATTGGATTCAGAGTCAGAATCTGATGAAGGAAGAGGCCTCAAATTCTTGGAGAGAAGAACTTTAAATATAAAAGAGAACATCACAACAGACTCAAGGTTCTAATGTTTTAATGAAACAATCCTTTATCTAAATATTAAATTATGGACTGCTGTATTTCAGTTTGACTTATGCCAAATCAAACCATTGGTCCATTTAACTTAGCTTCATAACGAATGAAGGCAAATACACCAGAGGTGGGTATCAGCAGGTTCTGACCAGTTCTGGAGAACCAGTAGCGGAAATTTTGAGTAGTTCAGAGAACTGATAAATACCACCTCTCACTGGCCCCGCCCCCATCTATTCTCTGCTTCCCAAGTCCCAGCTGATCAGGAGGGAATGGGGATTTTGCAGTATCCTTCCCCTGCCACGCCCACCAAGCCATGCCACACCCACCAAGCCACGCCCACAGAACCGGTAGTAAAAAAAATTGAATCCCACCACTGAAATACACATGACCCAGGATAATGTTGCATGATCCAATCTGAGTTGGTCACTGGGACCAGAGATTTAGTCTTCCAAGCTTTTGGACTTATGTTGGAGTCCATCTTCAGGGAACTTCTCCATGTGTTCATTAGGCTGTTCTATGCATAGTATTTATGTGATACCTGGTTGTGTGTGGCTTTTAGTTGTTAATTGGAGTGTTGAAGGCTGGATTAAGTTGTTGGTTGTTGTTTCCTTGTGCTGTTGTGTCATCGACTCCTAAGTACTTGGTAAGCTGGTGGTAAATTAGCATCAATAGCATTCCAAGTCAAGACAGTTTTCACCCAATGTCCACAACAGAACTTTCTATGTCTTACTGGAACAATCTTCAGATAATGCCAACTATATAGTCTACTGATTATTAACTGGAAGTCTGAATATTTTTCCATAGAGTAAAAGTGCTCTTTTTCTTTTTTATGCCTTTGTAACAGAGGTGGGTTCCTTCCGGTTCGGACCGGTTCACCCAAACCGGTAGCAACCCACTGGTGACGTCACGGAGCCGGTTCGGTCAGTGCCGGTCTGTGGACGCCGCCATCTTTTTTTTGGGAATTGTTTTTTTTTTTGAAATTTTTTTTGGGGGGGGGGTTTTTTTAATTTTTTTTTCTTCTGTGCATGTGCAGAAGCCGAGTTTTCGGCATTGCGCATGCATTGCCATTTTGTTTTTGGCTTTTTTTTTGGATTTTTTTTGGATTTTTCGGCACTGCGCATGCGTGTGCATGCAAAGCGCGTGCGCGCCCACGAGGCGCACCCACGAGGCGCACTCACGAGGCGCACCCATGAGGCGCACCCATGTGGCATGCCCACGTGGCACGGCCACGCGGCGCGGGAGGAAGCAAACCAGCAGCGAGGTAAGTTAGAACCCATCCCTGCTTTGTAACCATTTGTTATTTTCATATAAACCCCAGTCAATTTACGTTTCAAGAATTGCACAGCAAGTTTTAGTAGTTTTATTTTGTTCCATTGGACATAACCCACAGGTATTCACTCAAATCCTGTTTGTGAGCTTCCAGAAAGAAGGATTAACTTCTGAAGGAAACAGGATGCTTGAATGGACAACATATGGTCTGATCCAATGTAGCTGATTTCACATTTTTTACCTCTCTGTCTTATTTCCTCACCCAGCATATCCTATAATATACAGTATTTATTCCATATTTTACATATTCAACTTGTTGCTAAAAGAAAAAAAAGTGGCAAAACATATTTAGTTTTGTTGCAATAGAATTCTTTATCTATGCTTCAATAGTTTTGCTTTAAAGCAGGGGCGCCCAAACTTGGCAACTTTAAGACTTGTGGACTTCAACTCCCAGAATTCCCAGTCAGCCATGCTGGGGAATTCTGGGAGTTGAAGTCCACAAGTCTTAAAGTTGCCAAGGTTGGACACCCTTGCTTTAAAAAATAGGGTATGGGTTATGGAACACAATAGAAAGATTATTATTTTTTTCAGTGCTGCTTTTGATTATCAGAATTTTTTTGCTCAGCAGATCTTTCATTATTTCCCACCGAAATAGGAGCTGCTCTGCTTTTGTTCTTTCTTGTCCCTCTCTGTTTTTCTTCCCCTCCAAGCACTGTTTCCCATGAATAAAGAAAAGTTAGACCAGCATAATGATGGTCACGTTGTGGCAGCCATACCGTTAGGCTGCAGAACAGAGCAAGAGAAGAGAAGCAGATCGCTTCCTTTGCCTGGGTCTAAAGGCCAATGCCCTTTGCCCTTTTAATTGTCACCTAGCCATTCTGTTAGGTAGCCTGGACCAGGGGTCTCCAACCTTGGCAACTTTAAGACTTGTGGACTTCAACTCCCAGAATTCCTCAGCCAGCAAAGCTGGCTGAGGAATTCTGGGAGTTAAAGTCCACAAGTCTTAAAGTTGCCAAGGTTGGAGACCCCTGGCCTGGACTGTTTCCCTTGCAGTTGCTTATTCAACATATAGCAACTTTAAAAACCAGTACTTGATTTTTTTTTCACAGTACCTGTGAACATTTTTTTTGCCTAAAAGCAAGCAAGGGGGAAAAAAAGCATCAGGGAAAGAAATTACCTTGTAAAATTTTTACCAGCTTTTATTCCGTTGGATGAAAAGATTTGTGTTTTAGGGTTTTTCTTGTGAGTTTTTTCCCCCAAAGGTAGATTTTTTTTTTGCAAACTTCTCATGAGTATAGTTATCTTTTTGCACTTATTTAGTTATGAGGTGGCCCAGAGGATTGTGTAAATGCACCAATTTTCACTGTGCAATGCTCTCTCCAATGAAGAGCACCTCCTTGACTCCACATATAATTTCCATTAAATAACAAGGAAATCATCCCTCCTGCTGGGACTTTTACACTAGCAGTTCTAAATGTCTATGGAGATTCTCAGGCATCCAGGTAGGTCATGATTGCCTCAAAGGTGCTTCTTTCAAAAAGCAACTGGACCAGGGGTGGGTTCCACTTATCTTCCCCACCGGTTTGCATCGTGACATTTTGCGTGCGCGCGCGTTCCCTCGCGCAATTTTGCTTCCACACATGCTCAGTAGCTGCAATCAGCCCAAAACACAGCTGAGGAGCTGATCAGCTGTGCTTCGGGCGAAGGAATAAAGGTCAGTATAAACCCGGGGGTGGGTGGGAGGGCCCCTTTTCAAGCAGCAGAAGAGGAAAAACCTTCCAAACAGTAAACAAATTCGCAAAAAATTCAGAAAAAAAAGATGGCGGCGCCCACAGACTGGCACCGGCCGATCCACTTCAGTGACGTCACCAGCGGGTCGCTACCGGTTCGGGCGATGCGGTCCGAACCGGGAGGAACCCACCCCTGAACTGGACTTTCTTTGTTTTTCCCTTAAAGACGTTTCGCTTGTCATCCAAGAAGCTTCTTTAGTTCTGACTGAATGGTGGAGAATGGAAGGATTTATATTCCTTGCATCATCTGGTCATTAGCAATCTCTCTGAGAGTCCTTGATGGTGCTTGGAGGTTTATCCTAGGTTTATCTGTGCCCTCAATTGCACCTGAATAGTGCAAATGGGTGTGGAACCTTCTTTCAGTTCCAAGACAGTTCCACACCCATTTGAACTATTTAAGTGATAAACCTCCAAGTGTCCTCAATGACTCTCAGAAAGAGTGCTAATGACCAGTTGACTGCAAGGCATATAAATCCTTCCATTCTCCACCATTCAGTCAGAACTGAAGAAGCTTCTTGGATGAGAAGTGAAATGTCTTCAAGGAAAAACAAAGAAAGTCCAGTTGCTTTTTGGGGACAAAAAGCACATTTGGGGAAGTTCTACTGCTAAGGGAACCCCTTGATTTCTTTTTATCCCATTTCCCAGTTTATAAACTTTGTAAACATCATTGAAAGGCCATTTGTGCTGAGGTCAACTACTTTTTCAGTAGTTTAATTTTTTTTCTTCAAGCACTTTTCTTCTAATGGGAATGAACTTGAGATTACTTACAGCAGAACAATGGCCTTTGGCATGATAGTATCTTACATTTTTCCACTAACTATATTCTAAGCAGCACATGAAGTAAATATTTAAAAACAAGATTTAATCTAACCTGTGAAACTTTTCCATAAGTTTTGGAATGAGGTTCACTCCTGCTATCCTACAGCATCTATCCTATTGGTATTTCAAAAGGCCCTGAAGTAGTTGACAATTTTTCTTGTTCTCATCCAGATTTTTCTTTTCTCTGCCAACTCTGTAAACCAATCAGAGTTGATGTGAGTCAGCTGGCATATACATTTAATTATAATCATTAATTTTTTTTTTAAAAGCAGATCCATAGCAGCAATTTTAAACCTACATGCAAAGTGTTATGTCCTCGAGTTATGTTGTGCTCTCACACAAACAGTATCAATAGGCCTTCCAGCCTTAGCTGTGGGTCTACTGTATAGGAAACTCCTTACTGAAATGGTCTCTGGACCTTTCTTTCCTCTGAGAAAGGCTTTCCTGCACAAGGAACCAATTATCTGCCCAGACAATAGTTGAGACCCAGCCAGGTAATAAAAAAGGTTGGGGAAGTTTATTTATACAAGTTTATTGAGTCTAATTTGGCATCCTCTGGCATCTCTCTGGACTTTTTCCTCCAATCCTCCCATCCCTGTTCTTTCTTCAGAAAACGACTTTGTGCTTAGCAGTCACTGACTCTGCAGGCAGTCATAGTCTGATGCTGTTGTTTACTCACAAGGAGGTGGTGCTTTCCCTTCATCACATAGATGAATACCCAGTCCATTCTTCTATCCTCTATCCTTTCTGGACTGGAATCCTCATATTTAGTGTTAAATGAGAGTTGCTTATTTAGATATTTATTTATATCAGTAGTGAGATGGGCAGCATACAAGTTTAATTTATTTTTATGACCCTGTAGAAATTTTAAAAAACAACAACCTTAATTTGGGATAGAATCGGGGTGACTGAGTGGAGATGAGCATTTACTGGCCGGATGCCCTTCCTGATGCCTAATTGGCGTTCACAGCAGATTTTTTTTTCTTTGGAGAGAAACATCTGCCACTGCCTAGGATTGAACTCTCAACCTTCCAAATGGAAGGTGAGTGTCTTTACCACTGGGCCACCATGCTGCTCATTCAAGTTTAATTAAAATAAATAAATAAATAGATAAATAGATAAATAGATAAATAGATAAGAAAGAAAGAAAGAAAGAAAGAAAGAAAGAGAGAGAGAGAGAGAGAGAGAGAGAGAGAGAGAAAGAAAGAAAATTCTATCTTTCAATGTATCTTCCATGTGCCATTGTGGGAATGAATTTCTACTTTCATTCCCCAGACCTGGGTGGTATTGAATGTAGAATTGGGGCCAGGTTCCTTCATGCTCTGTCTTGAACCGCTGCCCAGAGCAATTTCATTGACTTTAAGATACCACGTTTAAGCGGTCGGCCACATTTCCCCATTTGTATTATTCTGATGACTCCTCAAAGTAATCGTTTGTGAAATGACTGGGCTGTCTTGCCTCAACAGAGAGCTATCACGCCCACCACATGGCTATCATGCCCCACCCTAGCCCAGCTTTGAAGTCCCTTCCAGAAGGAAGTGTGTGGGGCAGTGGCAGCTGCCTGCACAATGGCCCAGCAGACATATAGTAAGGGGTGAACTTGAGAATCTGTTTACAGGGACTGTGGTGGTTTTCGTCTCTCATCTGTCTCTGAATATAAGCCTATGAAATGTCAGCATTTGGGCAAATACTTTTCTCTCTGCAGCTCAGTAGGATCTGAATTCATGGAACATTTACTATGAAAGTAAAAACAAAAAAGCCCAAAACTGATCTTCAATTTCATGGTAGCAGTTTCTCTTATTATCCACAACCCTTAACTTCTTTCTCTCCAACCTATGATCATATATCAACTGTTCCCTGACTAACACACTGAATTCCAATCCAGCTTTTGGAAACCAGCCATGGAACAGCTTGTATCGGACCAAGGGTTGTTTCTCATGGCTCTGAAGGTTCCTCACAACCTTTGCAGTCTTTCCTCTTTCTAGATTCCAACCAAAAATAGACTACAGCTCAGATGATCATGTGCAGGAGGGAGAGGTAAGGGAGAAAAAAAAGAATGAGCAAAACTGGAGTGAAAATGATCCAGTGTTTCGTAGTCTGTCTGCAACATTTCTTCTCTGTTATTACCTTTACTGCATGAGGCCATGATTAAAATGTGTCTGTATGTGAAGGACGTTGGGTGGGAATGGTTATGGAAAGCAGTACATAGAAGAATAGAATAGAATAGAATAGAATAGAATAGAATAGAATAGAATAGAATAGAATAGAATAGAATAGAAAATAGAATAGAATTCTTTATTAGCCAAGTGTGATTGGACACACAAGTAATTTGTCTTTGGTGCATATGCTCTCAGTGTACATAAAAAGACAAGATACATCAACAGCATCTTGCTTTTTTAATTTTTTTGGGATGTGTGTATGGAGCATTTTTGCTTTTATAAATTGGGCTAGTTCTATTTTAGGGCTCACTCTACAGATTTAAACTCCTCCCTTATAATTATAAGAAAGGCAATTATCCTTCCTTCCTTCCTTCCTTCCTTCCTTCATTTCTTCCTTCCTTCATTCCTTACTCTTTCCCTTCCATTACACCCTCCCCCCTTTATCCTCTATTTTCACTTCTTTTTCTTTTTCCTTCTTCTTCTTCTTCTTCTTCTTCTTCTTCTTCTTCTTCTTCTTCTTCTTCTTCTTCTTCTTCTTCTTCTTCTTCTTCTTCTTCTTCTTCTTCTTCTTCTTCTTCTTCTTCTTCTTCTTCTTCTTCTTCTTCTTCTTCCTCTTTTTCTTCCTCTTCCTCCCTCTCTCTCTCTCCCTCCCTCTCTCTCTCTTTCTTTCTTTTATCAGGATGACAAGGTTTGCTACCACAGTTGGAGAGGTCCTTTAAAACTAAGGGGAAAAATGGATTTGGGTTTTCATGGAGCTTTAGGACTAAAAGTTGACCCTTTTTTATCCAGTTACTTTTTTTAATGGCTGTTACCAAATGATTGGCAGTGGCTCAGAGAGACCATGGTCCATGCCAGAATTCCTTCCCAAACAAAGATATTCAGCTTACTTGATTTTGATATCAACTATGTGCACTGCATGTTTTCCAATCAGACAATGCACTACTGTTCTAACTACCGTAGTCTTGAAAAGAACATTACTTTTGTTCCTGATATGAAAACATGATCAGCTTTCCTGTTTCCTTTCCAGGTGGATAGAAGCCTCTTGTTTGGCACAATATACATAAGAAATGAGATAGGGGTCTCTGCTCCACCAACGAAGAAGTTGTAGCTTCCTTCCAACGTTGCTGTAACTGCTCAAGTTGGTTCTGCTTGCATTCTGAAGGAATCTCTGCCTGACATTTGTGTCAAAATAACTTAAGAGATCTGCTGGTTGTCTGGCTTCTTGCTCGAGGGATATAGTTCTCACTTGAGGTCTGAATGATTCTGAATGCAGGTCCCAGTCCAGCCTTGCCTGAAGGGATACTGTAACTGGCTGAGTGGCTAGCTAGGGAGTGAAGATAAATATATTCACCATTGGAATGTAAATATTGCATTAAATGAACCTACACCCAGGGAGCGGACAATAGCGCTGTGCATGTGTCAGAAACAATTGCAAAGAAGCGCTTCAGACGTTGTGCAAATGCAGCACTCTCTGCTCGGCATTAAAACAGGTTGTCCTTTCTCAGGGTCCTGCATGGACCTATAAAAAGGTGTGATGGCTTCAAGACAGTTACCTCTTAGGAGCTGATTTGCTCAAAAACCCACAATTTTGATCAGTGTGTGTGTGTGTGTGTGTGTGTGTGTGTGTGTGTGTGTGTTTTAAAGTCTGGTTGATTGAATCATAGAGAGGTGCCGTGCTCCTATGAGAGCTGGATCATTTCTGAAGCTTGCGTAGCTTAATGAGGCAACTTGTGGCCTGGACAACAGCTTACCCCCCTTGATTATACTTTATTAAAGGTCATTTTGATATAGAAGTAATAATTAGACACTAACATAGTGCACAGTAAGATGCCCAGCATTCTCAGAAAGAAGAATTCTGGACCCCATATATACCCAATAAACCTTCTTAGAAAATAAAAATGATGATAATCGCAGATCAGGGCTTTATCTGGAGATGTGTCTTCCACACCCAATAATCCAGGGTAGTAAACAACACCTTAGGAATCTAACACGAATGACAGAAATTAATCTGAATAATTTGGCTGTTGAATAAATGTTTTGGGACTGATCGTGCAGGATCTGCTTCTGGATGGTCCTCCCATGTAAGCAAACCATTTTGTGAGAGTGCTTTCAACATAGCCATGAAATTCCAAATGCGCTCAGGGTAACCCAAAAGGTTATCTATCAAAACGCAATTATCCTTTGATTAATGCCATTCTTGGGATTTCTGAGACATACACTAGGTAGGGCTTCATCTTTAAAGATCGAAGACAATATCTTGTTTCACAGCACGTAGTTCTACAAAGAACTTTTACTTGTTGCTGTAATAAATGCATTTTTCCTCCCAGCTCAATTTGCAACAGAATACCTCGGACCGTAAGGGAGAGAAACTACAAGCGAACAAAAGAAGGAGTTCCGTAAAAGAAGGTTGGGGAATCAAAATGTAGCTTCAAATTCTCTGAGACATTTGAATAATATTTCCCATGATCTGCCAGCCCAGCTCAACAGAGGGATTATTTCATCCCCCCACTGCACAGCATGCCAGCCATACTGTCAGTGGGGCTAAGTAACTGGGAATCCGTGATGGATCTTTATAAGAAGTTCTGTTCTATCAATGTGTGCAAGCATATTTCTCCCTATGTATGTAGTAAATATTTTAAATGTATGGTTTACTCAATGTGGTGCAAGCATGCGCTGGTGTTATGGGACCCAGGTAATTTCCCAGTCTGTACAATACTTAATTGAAATTATAAAAACACCAGCCTAGTTCTTTTTTTCTTTCTTTCTTGGTAACTAATAATTGCACTGGATATTATAATTTAAGCACCAATTTCTGGAGTATTTAAATATTAATAAAGTGGTTGAAGAAGAGACAGAATAGGGCATATATATGTGCTTTAAAAAAGCCTTCCTTCAATTTCACTTTGTTTTTTTGTTTTTTTTAAAGATCTTCTTCCTTAATTTTATTTCCTTTGGGATGGTTTGGGTCCTGAACTCATTGTGAGATCTTCAAACACATAATAAGAATTAATCACCATTAGTTCGCTATTTTAACAGCTGCTTGCTACCTCCATAGCCCAGTGCAGCTGCAAACTTCTCTCCCTTTGCTGACATCATAATCCCATTACGGCTGCAAACTTACATACATAAAATGCAGATTTAAGCTTTTCTCCTTCCCTCCCTCCTTCTCTCTGTTTCAAAAACAACTTCTACTTCTTAATTGCTTGAACCGCTATCAGAGACATAAAATCCGTTCTCACTTGGCAGCTCGTCTTCTTGCGGGTTGAACTTCGAAGCGTGCTCCTTGGCTGCTGGCTTTATTACTAGACCCAAATGTAAGTCCGTAACTGGCTACCTGGGATTCAGATGCCCAACTTACAGGCTGAGTTTTCCAGACGTGGCAGCTGGGTCTGTTGATTCCTTCCTCCACCTTCTCCCTGTACCCTTTGCTGGGAAATATTTTATGAGCCTACCAACTGCCATGATCTATGCATAAATCTATGGTTATCTGTTTTATAGTGAGGGAGTCAAGATACCTCCTTGAGCCCAGAGGGGCGAAACATTTGGCTGTGAAACACTGATTGTTCCCCAGCCCATGTTCAGAAAAGATTGGAAGGGAGGTGGGGGGGGGGATATTCAGATTTGGCTAATGAGGGAGGCAGGACCAACCCAAGACATTCTGTAGCTGAAGTAAAAGGATAAGTCACCTCTCTGGGTATAGGCAGTGATTGATAGGGTGTCATTTTCCAGTCTACAGTGACTCTACAAGACAGCCAAATACCTGTGAACCTCTTGATGCTAGTGTGAAATCCACTTTTGTTTCAAACATTTAACATGTGAAACTTAGCTTATTGTATTGCCCCCTTAGAAAAACTCTTACTGAGTATATTCTGAATGCAGGTAATCCTCAACTTACGACCTCAATTGAGCCCAAAATTTATGTCATTTATGTCATTTATTTGTTAAGTGAGTTTTGCCCCATTTTACAACTTTTCTTGGCACATGTGTTAAGTGAATCACTGCAGTTGTTGAAATCGTAACAGGGTTGTTAAGCGAATCTGGTTTCCCCATTGATTTTGCTTATCACAAGGTCGCAAAAAGGGGAATCGCATGACTTCGGGATGTTGCAACCATCATGAATGTGAGTCAGTTGTCAAGCATCCGCATTTTGATCCGATGACCATGGAGATGCTACAAGGGTCATGAAGTGTGAATGGTCATAATTCACTTTTTTCAGTGCCATTGTAACTTCGGACGGTTACTAAATGAACTGTTGTAAGTCGTGGACTACCTGTATGTGTTTTCTGGTGTTGTCACTTCTTCCAGCACACTCTCGAGAAATGCAGAACGTATCATGAAGCACATCACAATTTGCTCCCCAGCAGGGGACACCCCGGGAGAAAGAGACAGTGGCTGCTTCTGCTGTCCACCTTCTTTTAGGAGGCTGCCTCCTGAGACAGAGCCAGCTCTGTAGGGAAGCAGAATTCTGTGTGGAGTCCTAAAGAGCACCAGAAGAAAATCATTAGGAACCCTTGAATAGGTACGCTGTTTGAAAGAGAGGAGGAATTTGTAGAAGCACCAAATTCTATTTATCAAAGCAAAGCAGAGAACTTATAGTATAGTTGGGTTGGGTTTTCTTATTTTGTTGGTTGCTGTTTTTTTTTTTTTACTTGCATATATAGTATATGATACCTAATTGAATTTATTGTGGCAGTTATAAATTTGCTACAGCCACTACAGCTATTAGTAAATGCTTCTGGGTGCAAATATCATTTGTACATATAGCAAGGAAACTTCAATTGAACCCGATCCTACATTAACACATGCTTTGATCTACTATCAGCTGTGTGCCCGAGTCTTAAAGTCTTAGTTCTGGACTCTATACATCTCAAATAGGCTGTGTTTGTCTGTTTGGTATTATACCGTTTTCTTCAAAACATAGGTTTTCTTTTAATTATTTCTCTGTTAAAAATAGGTGGTTTTGTTCTCCTTGCTTTCTCTTAGCTATTTTGGGATCTAGACTATAAGGTCATTTGTTCCACACTTTCAATAGCTGTATCTTGATTCTTTTAACTCCTAAGCACTTAGATTTGAGATAGATAATTACGTTGCTTAATAGTAAATTGCACTGCAACATGCCCAGAGGGATCTGAAATAAAAGGTATTTAAAAATCTACCATGTTAGAAAAGCAAGATAATTTCAACTAATGAGATTATCAGGGATAATCAGTTTACAAAAGCCCATTATGAGCAGATTCATTGATGTCTTAAAACAGAAAAGAAGAATCCTATTTATTTTTTTAAACAAATTGCTTTTTCAAATGGAAATAGGCTGTTTCCCATTACCTTTTATTTGATGATTTTTGTAGCCCCATCTGCTGTTCAGTTTTGGAAATATCTGTTTTAGGATATATCTATATCTAGATATACATCTTGCTGATAATGTGCAGGAAATAAAATCTTTTATACAAATAAAACCTTGCATCGGTTTCTGATGCTAAGGTAACTTGTAACACCAAAGTATTCTGGTATTCGAATATGTCTCAATTTTGCTTGTAATGTGGAAATCTATAGTGGTAATTATTTCTAATGGTTACTTAACAGAAAAATAGTTGCACTGATAATTGAAACATCTATGATAAGAATGTAAGTTTTTCTCACTTTTACTTAGTCTGGACTGGGCAGATTGTAATTTCCCCCTTCATGAGTCCAATTTATTTTATGTTTGTACAGATATTAAAACTATGTGGGAAGACTATTGTGTAGGAGAAATAACAATGCTTGCAAGAAAAGGTAAAAATCGATGGCATTTTTTAATTTTGCGTTTATGTAAGTTTATAACTAGAATGCATACTAATTAGTGTAAGTGGTGTGTGTGTGTGAGGGAGGGAGGGAGGGAGAGAGAGAGAGAGAGAGAGAGAGAGAGAAGATAAAGGAAGATAAAATCTATTAGATTAT
>QLTV01001179.1:1845914-1858414 GCA_003457575.1 Thermophis baileyi | reverse complement strand
CCGAGAGACCCGGTTTGTGGGCGTGGCCAGCTGGCCATCGCTCCCGGTTCGGTGAGCGGGGGAAAATTCCTGCTACCGGTTGTATAGATCCGGTCCGAACTGGGAGCAACCCACCTCTGCCTGTGAGACTTCCTTACTAGATATGATTCTGCTTATTTTGTTTTGACATATACAGAAGGTCTGTTTAAGGTTCCATCCTGAAGGAAGACAGGTGTGAACCAGAAGTCAGGTCCCCATGTAATAAATACATTGACCCCAGGAGCTGTTCCAGTTCTCTTTGGTTTTGACATTTCAAAAAACACTGACAAGTGCTTTGTTTCACTGGGCCTTTGGTCCCCATGATAAATTGTGAATAACCATGTAGCTTTATGTTTTTTAAAGATGTGGCATAGTTTTTATAGCATGTTGCTCTGTCTGCTTCACAAATTCAGAGGCCCAGATTCAGCCTACATTAATTTAGCTTCAAATCATAATTGCAAAACAGAGAACCATTGCAAAACAGTAGCCCGATATTGCCCAGATAAATATTATACTGAATGTTACTGACAGGCCAAGCAGAATAAAATCCATTCACCATCTAATTTCCAATATAGGCCATGTATTGTAGTTGTTTCTGCCTCAAAATGTCTGAAGACAGTAGGAGTCCAGATGATCAGATCCATCTGCTGCTACTATAATTCCTTTAATAACTACAATTTTGTCCCTATGCTGTCACCAAAATTCATGTTCAGCCTAATTTAAAATACCTTGGAATAAGATTACCTATAACTCAACCTTAATTCAAGTTTGGTCTTCTGATACAGCTATGCTTTAAGTATTTTATTGTTGTTTTTATGCTTTAATGATTGTGTTTTCTCTGAGATCCATTGATGGAGTGGAAGGTTATAAATATCTTAAGAAATATTAAATACATATGCAGTCAAGATCTCATGTAAAGAGGGAGATTGTTATTTCTACAGAAAAATGAGTACAATGTTAGAACAATGCAAAATTCAGACAACTGAAAAAATAACAAGCAAATTTGAGGTAAGTGAGAGAGAGAATGAAATTTAACCTTGAAGCTGCTCTCTTTATTGCAAATGGAAGGAAACAAATTGAAAATGAAGCATGTGATTCTGGGTTTGCTTTCTTTAGTTTAGACACTAAAGGTAAGAGAAACAGTTATTTTGTGTTGTTAGAGTTCTATCTGTTCTTTCTTCTAACATTTCAGAAAACATACCTGCAATTCCAGGGCAGTCAGAGCTATATTTTCAGACCATTTTGGAGAACTTCTATTGGAAGACATAGTAGGTCAAAGGAAAGCTGTTCCCACACGTTTTGGAACTCTCCTAAGCATGAAGAAACATAATTGGTGATTTAAAGGAGCCGAGTTACTTTTCCCAGCTATAAATCCTATTACATGTATCCTGTACAGTAAGACAATATGAACATAATACAATAGTTTTGCATTCTTCATTTCTATGCATTCTTTGAGAAAACTGCAATATTAGCATTCTTGGCATACAGAAAGCAAAACGGAAAGAAGGTGGAACTATGGTCCAGCAAAAGTCACGAAGCCTCTCAGATGTCATTGACAGAACTCAAGTCAGTTTAGATAACTCTGTTAACCACAATATCCTACAACCTTATTGACTTATTCAGACACTTGTTATTTATGTAGGAGCTGTTATACAATGACACTGCTTTATTTATTTTAGCCCTGAGCGAAAGCATTGCACAAATATCTACAGCATACCTATAAGCTAGGTTCACAAATGAAACCTTGTTATAGTTCCTGAACATTTTCCTATTTCTTCATGATGATTTCAGAGATGGCTGTTCTGACCTTCTGTAACCTAAAATGATTTCAGACTTCTCTAAATAATACACATGTTCTCTCTTCTTTTGATTGAATGATGAATAGCACTTAAGAGTGATTGATTGGCTAATGTTAACATGGCCAATGTGTTTAGAATGGGTCATATTCCCCCTCCCCCCATCTCCACTCTGAATCCTATGAATTTGTCCCAGGTTTCTTCATTTCTTTGTCTCTGGCCACTGCAGCATGTTAACTTCATCCAATTGGCAAGCAAGCAGACCCTCTGGCACTGGTACAAATGCCATTTTGTGGATTGTCCATTAAGGGGGAAAGTACAAGGGAAATGTAGCTGATCCTTCCAAAACAATAAGCACATTCTCAGTATGAAGTGTGCTGTTTTGCTTATTCTAGGGTGTGAGCCTGCGATCGTATTTTGCATTAAATGAGGATTTCAAATGGCATTTAAGCAATGATATAAATGACAGCCACTCTAGACTTTAATTATATATGTAGTTTAACATTGCTGAAGTATGTAATGCTACATCAAATCGATTCAAGTAGAATTACATATGCCAGCTTTCTTCTGTTTTTTTTAAATCAGAATTTTTTCTCCCAGTAACAAGTAATTTTTACTTTTTATAAATCTTGTTCTTAATCTGAATACGAACTGTACTGTCCAATTTTAAACAAAATTAGTTGGACAGAAAGTCCCCTTGACAATATATTTATTTCTAATAAATAGGTTTACAATAGGAATACGAGAATATCTGCTTTATTATATAAAGAAACCATTGTATTAAATATCTTCAAAGAAGCTTTTTCTTTATAAATTTGGAAACAATTTATTTAACATGACTTGAGCTCTCTAGCTCTGACTTAGTGTTACCCTCCATAACTAAAAGACAAATATGTACAGCTTTTTTTACAGAGCCCACAAATAGAAATGTTTCTACATTACAGGTTTTGGTTCCAATTCATGGAGGGTAACAAGAACTTCCGTCACGATGCGAACCGGTAGGGAAGGTAAGTTGAACCCACTCCTGGTGTTGCAACTCACCCTTGAAAGACTGTTTGCCAGGGCTTTGTTGGATGTGAATGTTAAGAATTCACATTAGCCAAATAAAAAGGGGTTTTTCGGGACAAGGAGTCTGTTTCATGATTTGGTGAAGCCTAGGTCAGAACACATTCACTCACACTGATGATGTTACCTAGTCAGGTACTAAAACATTTCTGAGCACACAATCAAGCCCAGAGAGCACTATGAACTACACCCTGAGCTACAAGTATTCTCTTCTATACTTGTTAAGCCTTTGAAAAGCTGTTAAGTAGCAAAACTCATTTTGCTCTATACATTTTATAAGGATTCTAGAATATTTGCAATTCCAGAACCATGTCCTCTTTGTAATTTAAATAACTTTATCACTTCTAACCCATATAATACAATGGACAGCCATAATAAACCTGTTCGCTTCACTCTCGCGCGCACCCCCGTCACGTCGCACAAAAGACCCAGAAATGACCCTTTGTGCATGCGCAGAGGTGTTTTTTTGCAAGCTGCTGCGACCGGAGGACCGGTTCGGGAGCATGGACCGCTGGTCATCACTGCCGGTTCTGCAAGCGGCGGTAAATTTCCGCTAATGGTACTAAAGAACCGGTCCGAACCGGCAGCAACCCACCACTGTGTGCTACCATGCCTATTCAGCCATCTTCTGGGAACAATTTGCAAGTGTAAACCTCTCTGGAATCTGAGACAAAACTAACTACAAGGGAGAGGTACATTTGCAATCATCTCTTCCTCAGTGTGACCCCAGTTGCACTCTTAATACGGAATCATTTAAAGCAGGAGTGTCCAACCCTGACAATTTAAGTCCTCCTCCTCCATCATCATTAGGAATCTACAAGATCTACAGAGCATCCTTGCATTTGATTTTTGTGGAGATTATAAAGTNCTCTGGCCCCATCTCTGCCTCCAATGCAGAGCCCTCGTCCGAGGCTTCCCCAGACTCCAGGACTGGCCCATGTTCCTCCCCAACCTCCTCACTGTCTGAGTCTGCCACCAGCTCCGCTGGCCGCTGGCGGGCCACAACAGAATGTAGGATGTGTTCCCTGTTTATATACAGTAGTTTCCCTGCCAGTGGTGGCAGCGTGGCTTTCTCCTTGAAATTTCCTTGATTAAGATATTATTAAGATTATTAAGATATTATTTGAGATGCTTTTTAGATGTTTACCTCAGACAAGTATAAACGCACTGCAGAACACCAGAAAAAAAATGGTAATGAAACAACTAAGCTCAGAAGCACCAAGGATTCCAGACAGTGGTGGGATTCAGCTGGTTCAGATGGGTGAACCGGTAGTTAAATTGCTGGCTGGCTCCGCCCCTCCTCTCCCCACCCTTTCCAGGAGTCCCCACGCACCCCATTTTGGCTCCCAGGTAAGTGCAGCAGGGGTGGGTTCTAACTTACCTCGCTGCTGGTTCACTTCCTCCCGTGCCGCGTGGGCGCGCCTTGTGGGCAGACGCGCGCTTTGCATGTGCGTGCATGCGCAGTGCAGAAAATTCCCAAAAATTCCCCAAAAAAGCCAAAAACAAGATGGTGGTGCATGCGCAATGCCAGCAACTCGGCTTCTGCGCATGCACAGAAGAAAAAAAATTCAAAAAAAAAAATTCAAAAAAAAAATCCCCCAAAAAAATAATTCCAAAAAAAGATGGCGGCGTCCATGGACCGGCACTGACCGAACTGGCTCCGTGACATCACCAGCGGGTTGCTACCGGTTCAGGCGAACCGGGCCGAACCGGGAGGAACCCACCTCTAAAGTGCAGGGAGGCCTCCCAGGCCCAAAATGGGGTGCGGGGGGGTGCAGCACACCCCCGTGGCCCATTTTCTCTCCCATGAGGCTGCAGAGAGGCCTACTAGGCCCAAAATGGGGCCTGGGGGGTGTGGTGTGCCTCGCCGCAGCCCGTTTTCGCTCCCAGGAGGCTTCAGGGAGGCCTCCTAGGCCCAAAACGGGGCACTGGGGTGGGTAGGTATGGCGCCCCCCCCCCATGGCCCATTTTCGCTCCCAGGAGGCTGCAGGGAGGCCTACTAGGCCCAAAATGAGGTGCGGGGGTTATGTTCCCCTCCCTGAGGCCCGTTTTTGCTCCCAGAGGGGTGAAGGAGGCTGAGTGCTGCCTGTCACACCCCCTGGCCATGCCCCCACCCAGCCGGTCATTAGGGCAGAGAACCAGTTATTAAATTATTTGAATCCCACCACCGATTCCAGAGTCTTAATAATTATATTAAATAACACTGAGAATATACCCTTGAGATTTAGGGTTAAACAGATATTATTTTTACCTTTTTAGTTTATTGGTCCAAGCACCCATGCCTGCCTGAGAGCAGGTTCGTAAAAAGTTTTGTTTGGTTTAGAAAATGTAAATAAAAATTGGGTAACTGAACTTCTGGATATCAACATGAAAGCTAATGCCTCATTTTCGTGACTTGGTAATTAGATAGGAAGAAATGAAAATACAATGACACTAATTATTCTTAAGGAAATAATATTAGAATAAACAATCATATAAATCTAAGGCATTTATCAAGAGCTTGATTATAAGTGCATGTTATTAACAAAACTACCATAAATTTTCCAAAAGAAAAGCTAGTCGTTTCTGAATCAAACCATATGCCACTAAGTTTTTCGAGGTATACTTTGCATCAGTGGTGGGTTGCTCCTGGTTCAGACCGGTTCTTAGAACCGGTAGTGGCGGCAGGACTCTCTGCCCACCCACCCGGGATGCTCCGCCCTCCTGCGCGGGACGCTCCGCCCTCCTGCCTGGGACGCTCCGCCCTCCCGCCCGGGACGCTCTGCCCACCCACCCGGGACGCTCCACCCACCCACCTGGGATGCTCCACCCACCCGCCCAGGATGCTTCTGCGCATGCGCAGAAGTGTTGCACGCGTGCACGAGCGTGTGTGCGAACTGGTAACAAAGAGTTTTAGAACCCACTACTGCTTTGCATTGTAAAAAAGTTGTTTTAAAGTTGGAGAATTATACCTCTATATTAATCCATGATCTTTATATACAGCTTATCTATGAATATTTCAGCCATAACACTAAATTTCTGCTGGTTTTGTACAGGTAACTTGGCACTTGGGAATTCCCAGGTGCAGTATAAGTTCAGTGGAACCTTACAAATGGCACAGCTTATATTTCGAGGCATCAATTATATCGGTTCCTTGATTCATGAACACATAAATAGACATATCAACTACTCCTCAAGGGAATATTGCCGTATTCGTTGTGATTTGAAAAATATTATCAAAGGTCTTAAATTAGGTGAGTGTCTATCAAAGATATGCATTTCAGTTGAAAGCAAAGGGAGGAATCAGAAATAATGGCTTCAGTTGCAAAAGGTATTACAAATTATGAAAGCAGAAAAAAGAAGGGGATGGGTGCAAATTCTGTGGATCTGACTATAACATTTCTCCCGTTATACACTTGTTGTTCTAGAAACAGCCCCAGATCATCACTAGCAGTGAGAACAACAGAATGGCTGTTTTCGATAGCAAATGCTTGGAAGATGCAGGTTTTTATCACCCCTTATTAGAGTTCTGATTTTTTTTTTAAAGAAATCCAAAATCAATGCAATGTTTTCCTTTCCTCACTCCCCTTTTCACAAGGAATTTGGGGTTCCTTGCGTTACCTTTAGATTTAAAATAAAATATATATTTGGGGTTATCAATAGAATAGCTATCTTCAATTATAAGAGAAGTGTGTATTTTATTTGGCTCTTTTTATTATTTAGCGGTCAAAATGCACACAGGAAAACCCGAGGCAGATATGTTCCACTTTTTTCTGCATTTGAAACTCGCAGCCATTTAGTAGCTGATTAAGAAGGGTGCAGAAATTCAAGATGCCCCCCCCTCACTATTCAGAAAGAGATTCTGTCACATGTACCAATGTTTGATCAGCAAGACTGCCTCTCGAAAGACATACATTTGAGGAAACATTTAGCAAGCAGCATAGTACATTAGTGTCACAAACACTTTATGGTACGGAACAGGCTAGCCACAGAAGTTATCCAGATGAACAGGGTGAAAACATATAGTAGCAACAGTGCTTGTGTATAAAGGTGTCATGTCTTGGGGAGAGAAAAAAAGATACGTGAAGCAAAAGAACAAAGATGCAGTTGGAATGAAGTCAAGCTCCACACTTAATACTGATGACGAGACAAAAAGAACATTATAGGAAACTTATGCATCCATACCTTTTGGGATGATTCTCCATGAATTTTAGGAAATTCCTTTCAATCTAAGGACGGTTCAGCTTTGCAGATTCCTGCAGCAGTAATAACAGAGGCATTACAGAACTGAAGTGTGCATGGATGTGTGGGAGTGTGTAGTGATTGTACTGAACTACAATCTCTATGCATGTTTATTATTATGTTTTTTAAAGAGCTTCATTTGGGACTGCAGTTACTTAGAGACTGGAGACATTCTTAAGTAAATACTGCTAACATTTAGATAGTTAAGGGATCCTATTCAAGCAACAAACAATGGCTTGTTATTTGCATAAAAATTTACAGCAGCAGTGTCACTCTGAAAGAAAGTTAGGAGGAGGTTGATTACAATTGTCCTTTTGTTTTAGGATATGCGCTCATCGTTATTCTTATTTTATTACTTCACTCATTTTTTAAAAAAATGTATTCCATTAACCTCTGCTTTTACAGCTGGGTTTTAGAGTAACGTTTAGAAATTAAAAAATAATAGCAACAACCTCATAACGGAGGCAGCTAATAGGAAATCAACTTGGGAGAGATTTTCAACACAGGATATTTATTTTTTAAAAATAGAAGCAGGTACCCTGGAAACTTCTTAGAAATAGATAAAGTTGTCAAACGAGTTTTCAATACTCTTGAAAACTTCTATTAGCAGATGCTTAGCTTTCAAAAAGGTAATATAAAATCACGCCTGCAATCATCATAAACACCCCCCCCTAAAATGGGCGGAGGGGAATCTCAATCCTCAAATAAATTCTTGTTTAGTTCTCTTCATGTAATATTGTTCCCTGGTGTTAATTACATTTAAATAGGAGAGTCCTAGTTTGGCATCATTCATTTGCCTTGAAAAGTACTTCCCAGTTTATCATACCTGTCAACCCCTGTGCATCAGAGGCTAATACTTTATTAAGGAAAAAAACCATTGGGGAGCTACTGATCCCATTTAAGTACATTGGACAGAATGTACAACTAATTAAAAAGCATATTTTACATTATTAATTTTTGAGTTTCACTTAATGAATGTGAAATGACAAGGCTACTATTTTTATATTCAAGCTCCCTGGGCTTCTTAGTTGAGGGAATTAAATTCTACCGATTTTTACAAAGATGTTGCTCCAGAGAATTGTTGTCAAAGAAGCTCCACTTTTTTTCCTTTTCTTTTTTTTTAAGCTATGTCTTTTTATTTTTAAGGATGGCCAAGAAGAGTTCACTGGATGTTGTTGTTGGGTCGTTGTTGCTTTCAGCCAGAATGATAAAAGTACTTTAGATGAGGTATAAAATATGGTTTTTAAATTATATTATGATTTGCAAACACTAAAATATAATTGCAGCGCAGTTGAGAGAGCACAAAAACATCTAGTCTTTATTGTATAAGACAATGTGATAAAATATTTTACAGCCAAAAGCTCATTTTGCATCTGGAAAATTGTATAAACTGATATCTGGGGAGGGGGGGAGGGGGAATCTCATTAAAAGTAAAGTTTTTTTTTAATATTCTTAAAATAAAGCAATAGACTATAATTGCAATTTTTCTCCCACTCAGACTTTATTAAATTGCATAACTGTTCAAATATCTAATATTCTTTTTTAAGCAAGGCATAAAATAAGAGGACTCCAAGATTCAGAAGGCTGATGTAAATTGATGCCAGGATTTTTTTTTAAAAAAAAATATTGTTTGAGTACGGCATTACATGCTACAAACCTTGATTCTGCATGTTGGATTCAAAGTGCAGTGGTACAGTTTTTGGTAAGCAGCATTCGATGTTGTGTTATTTAAAACTTTGCCAGGTGGAAGCTGGCACCATACTGCATTCGAGTACCACATAATAACACATTTTTATAGGGCTGGGGGGGGGGAGAAAGAGACTCAGTCCTCCCCCCCAAAATGTGCTTACAATTAGCTCTCTGTATTTTTATTGTCTTTTTTTTCCTCCTAACCACAAAACTCACACTGGAAGCAAAGCTTAACGGCTGAGCTTTCCTCGTGTAAATATTAGGAAATTACATTTGTACAAACTGCAGGACTTCGTCAAGAAGGGCTGGAACCTTTCCAAGGCAAATTAATCAGGATAAAGTTGCTCTCTGTTCAACACGACCATAGTTTATTTTCTGAAGGTATTAATTTGTCAACAGTTTGCCTGCTTTGCTGTGACTCATGCAAATGGCATTCAAGGAAGACACAAATTCAGTCCTTCCGGATCTACCTTGTACTTTCACAGAGGCAGTTCCAGCAATTCAAAATACTAGATGGCTGAATTCCCAGCATATGATTTGGTGCAAAAGGCTTGAATCTTTTGCAAGTACATACCCATTTGTATGTACTCATTTTATGTGTTTATGGCTATGTTTTGCTTCGTTATATCCATTTATTTGTGCCATTTTTTCATGTGTCCTGTTTCCTTGCACTTGTTGACAAATAAAATAAATAAATAAAATAAATAAAAAGATGAACGTTGCTTCTGAAACCAGAAAACAGTATGTCCTCCTTTTAGAAATAAATATAACAGGCACATGCCTAACTGACATGCAGTAATGCTATGTATGTTAATCTGATGTTTTAAAATGGTCACAGATACTCTGCCCTAAGTAAACAATTTTCTAAATGAAAACCAACAATTTTAAATCCGTTCTCTTACTGCTTTCTTCCAGATTACACCGCATTATTTCTCACTGTAACCTGCTCCCCGCAAGCAACAATTACAATTCATTGTTCTCTTTCTGGAATGCAGAAAAAATGCATAAAGGGATCAGTTTTTAGACTTGCCAGAGCTCTTCCTCTTGCCAAATGTCATAATGACTTGTCCACAAAACAAATCTTACTTACGACTGGTAGATGCTACCAGGAAATGTAGAATTCTATCAAATGCTTTTGCAAGGACAAATATTCTTTCAGGGTTCTGATCCTCTCTTGATTTTGATTTCTATTATTAATGTGCACGAACAATTTTATTAAATTGATACTGTCCAATCCTAATTTTTATCTTAAGATGGTAGCTAACTTTTAATACTTGTATGATTAGGGCTGATTCAGCATGGGCAAGCTCAAAATATTAATGTCACTAAATGATGCTGATTGTTTAATAAAGTCATCTCATTATGAAATGAAAATATGTTAATATTAGATTTCTCCTTTTTTTTGTCCTTTCAAAACGTCAGTTGTTCCCTTTTCTTTTAACATAGTTAATATTAATATATGGGCTCAAATAGTATTGATGCTGCTCTTATTTTATTTGCTATGTTCACAGTTTTATTATTTAAGAATTCAGTTGTTGCCAAGTATTAATCAATATATTATGCTGCTCAGTTGGGCAAGCTGTATGAAAACATTGTGCCCCTAGGGTTAATACAGTCAAGAGCCAGAAAAGTGTTTTAGACATGTACACAACATGTGGTTTACTATTATCATTAAATGAGGTGAACTGGGACTTTATACATATGGATTTTGAATTGCATAAATTTTGATTGATATCATTTGAAGACTGAAACCCTGAAAGGGTAGATTTTGTGAAAGACGATACGCAGGCCAGCTATTACCACATACAATAGCACCAGAGGAAAACCTCCAAAATGAGCAAGGCAGCTGGCTTTTAAATAGCTAAAACATAACATCAATACTTATTCTGAATAATGGAAAAAAGAGGTAAAAGATGTTGACCCCTGCCTGACAATAACATGTTCCAAAAGGAGAACTGGCCTCTTGAGACCATCGCTTGCTCAACAGTAGCCCCTCTGATTTCCTCTCCCCTTTCTCTCTCTCTCTCTGATTGCCCTTTCTCCCTCGCTCAAAAAGATAAATATTTTTTGAGCGTTTAAACACTATAGACAACCAGCCAGAAAAAGAATTTTCACAAATTCAGGAAACACTTGAGAGGTAAAACCAACATCCTGAGACAGGAGACAGGCCAGCTTTTGACACCAAGGCTAGACCTGGGAGGCCTAGAGAAACCTTTAGCCAGGAAGCTCTTGCCACAGAGGTCAGGACTTGAGGGACCTTGCATGACGGCAAAAAGCAAGCACAACTTTCCGCCCCCCATCAAAGCCAACAGGCCTTTTCATGGGAAATTTGCTGAATTTTTGCTGATCTGCATTAAACATGTATGAGTAAAGAACCTTTCCTTAAGTTAGTGTGGATTACTAGTTCATGCCGTTTTTAAGTGGTGAATTATAACATATGCAGGAATTTGAAAAGTCTCCAAGGCCTTTAAACCCATTTTTCTCCTAACATGTGATTCATGCGGCAAATTATCAATACATCACTCCACGAGATTCATTCAATTTGCTCAGATTTGTTAAAACTTTATTCTGAGAGAGAGAGAGCACTGGATAATGCTTTATTTATTATTTATGCCCCATAAATGTATTAAAACATTAACCATATTTCTTTGCAATGGCATACTTCAATTCTCACAGGGGAAGGTGTGTGTGTGGGGGGGGGGGTAGAAGTCCAAATGTTTCTCCAACTGCTACTTTAGTTTCCCCAAGGAGGGAACATATTTGTGTTGTGTTACACCTTTAAGTGTTGATTAGGCTTTCATGTTATGGTGACAGAAGTGCTGTGGAGTGTTTCTCTTTAATGGGATAATAAGATGCATCAGCCACAAGGAGGAAATGTTCCTTTTCAAGTCAGCTGTGGTAAAAGGGTTTGTAGGTAAACCTCAGACAGGCATTCTTCTTGCAGACTAAGCACTAACATTTAAAAGAGGAACAAGAACCCAAAACATCAGCCAGGTAACTTGGACACCTGGTGTAAGAAGAACCAGACAGCTCTGAAACACAATGTTTTTTTAAAAAAAACATTTCAGGTGTCATCATGCCCTTGTCATATTATTTCACTTTCATTTATTTCATTTGCACATGAAAAAAACTCCCAGTCATTCAGCTGAAACCGAACACTGTTGCAAAAACAACAGAAAAGTTTGGTTTTTTAAAAAAAAAATACAAAAACTCCTAATTTCTGCCTTGTGACATTTCAACACAAGTTCCTGAAAAACGGCCTTCTTCACCTTTGCTTCTTTTTGAAAGGGTGGGGAAGAATTTCATGGTCAGGAAGCCTTCTATCGCAGCTACCTCCCCCCCCCTCCAACTATCATTATTGGATAACAATTGGCACAAATATTATGGTGGGGAAAAGGCCCATAAATCAAGAAATAAAAAAAAAGTTACTGCACATTTTCAAAAAAACACGTTGTGCTCTCTAAGGTCCTTTTCATTTTAACCAAATCAGGGGGAACTTGTCCTCACAGCGGCAAGGCAGATGGAACAATAAATCACAGGAACCATTGACTGCCTGCAGTGTACTCTCCACAGCTGTCACTTTTGTGTCTCTTTGGTTTTAGCTGACATGGTATGAGGTCCACTGTGAACCAATCTGGACTTTTTTTTACAGTCATATCCATCAAAACGACCAGGACCCATCAACCTACTGCCGCGATCGATTCGTTTGCT
>QLTV01001179.1:1814291-1841112 GCA_003457575.1 Thermophis baileyi | reverse complement strand
TATATACACACACATACATACTTTCTATGCCCCTTTTAATAGGCAATAAGAATGTAATAACTGAGGGCAACCCTAAAATAATATTTATATTAGTCAGATAGCTTAAAGACTGTGCCATAAATGTAATATCACGAACTAATAATCCAGCTCAAACCAAAATATTTGGGTTCATATTCTGGTTAAATAAATAAAACAGACATGAGGAATTAGACTTGTGCTATAATAAAATCATTGCCTGTTTAATATGGTGTGTTATGTAGAGCTCCAGATCTTAATAGCAGACCACAGCAAGAACGTCCCAGATGATATCAACAAAACCTTCACTTTCTCATTAGCAATCAGCAAATTCTCCTGGTGTCTGCTAGTTTCAAATAAGGGCAAGTGCCTTGATGCCTTGTGTGAAGCCCAATAGGATCATAGAAATAATGTAGTCTAATCAGCAGTGAACACATGAGAGCCAGCATTCATAACACAATGAAGTGCAATTGGTGACTTCTGTTCAGCATCTTTCCCTGGCTTCCCAAATTTCAGAAAAACAAAATTGGTATTTTGGTGGGTCCAGAAAAAGAAGAAAAGAAACAAACAAACGCTGCTTCTTATCACTTACAATCAGGAAAATAATCCATTTTATAAATCATTAGAAGAAATGCATCACAATATAGCATATAGTTCAGGGGTGGGTTCCAACTTACCTCGCTGCCGGTTCGCTCCTTCCTGCACCGCGTGGGCGCATGCGCACATGCACAGTAACAAAAAATCTGAAAAAACTCCAAAGCCAAAAAAAGGATGGCGACCGCATGCACAGTGCCGGAAGTCAGCTTCTGCGCATGCTCAGAAGGAAAAATAAAAAATTAAAAATTAAAAAAAAAGATGGTGGCCCCCACGGACCAGCACCGACCGATCTGGTTCGGTAATGTCATCGTGACATCACCAGTGGGCCACTACCAGTTTGGGAGAACCAGTCTGAACCGGGAGGAACCCACCCCTGATATAGTTATATAGTAAAAGTTGTATAAGAGGGGAAGGATACTTCAAGGAGAGTTAAGGGCTGCCCATTCAGTTTTTGAACGGCATGGCAGAGTCTCACTTCAAAAAGTAATGGAGTGTTTGTGTGTGTCAGGTTAAAAGGTACATTGGATTTAATTTCAGCCAGATTTAAATTAACACTGAACATATAATTATAATTAGATTCCTAACTAGAGAACAACATTTCCCCTCTTTTTTTGTGTGTGTGCTTTCTTCTTTCTATACTTGGGACTATGTTTGCCAGAAGTATCATACTTGGACTGCAGAAATCCATACAACCACTAGTTGGTAGCAAAGAGATGGTAGGATCTGTATCTGTTTGCTGCCAACTAGCAGTGGTCTCGATTTTTGCAATCCTACAATGGCTGCAACTCTACAATGGCTGAGTATATTCTGCATTTCATGTGATAAGAATTATTCACAATGACAGATCTTATGATTCCTAATGGTGGCAGTTTCATATGCTCAGGTTATCAGCAGCCAATGACAGACATAACTTATGTTTTGAACCCCTCCAAACCAACATGTTATTTTTAAGTCATCTATAAATAAGGGAAATAAATGACAAAGAGAAGATTAAACGGAGTTGTCTGACAATGGCAGGGAGCCATAGGGCTTCCAACAGCTGGAATATATCACTAAACAGTGCTTTTTTGGAGGTAAGATGAGTTGTGGAATCATAGGAAAGGACAAATATATCACTAGGCTCTATTCTGAAGTATCTCTAGTTGATTACAAGAGGGGTCAGTTCCCAGAAGTAATGTAACCCTTCTGTAATGGGTGCCTATTATTCGCTCCTAAATAAAGACAGATGAAAGAAATAATGAAAAAAGAAAGAAAAGGGGAATCTTCCTATCAGGGCTCACAGACATCCTTTTATTATGTCCGTAGTATCAGCATCTTCAGAATTCTATTTATAATTTTGCAAAGATTTACATAGAGACCTGTTAGCTATTCACATTTGCATATTTCTAAGGTATTTCGCTGTTTAAGGACAAAGAACAGCCCATATTATCCAAGTTTTCAAGACATCAAAGAGTTATTCTTCAAGACCAGAATATTACTAAAATAACACTTCTAAGAGCCGAGCGTAAGATAGATTGTAGCTTTCATTCTGTTCTACACTTAAAATTAGGAAGCCTTTTTTTAAAAAAGTCCCTTAAAAACTTAAAAAGGGTATCATTAACGACACATTGATATCTCTCTATTTGTTTTACCTCTCTCAAGGCATTTCCTAACTAATCTTGAGAAGAACTATTAAAATCCTTAGTATTTGCTTGATTTTATGCAATGATTTTTCCCCCCTAAAAGACACCTGCTAAACAAACATAGAAAGTTGTTTACATAAACATGCTTAAGTTTTAATAAAAGCTGTTTAAAAACAAAAGACACAAAAGGCCAAGAAATCAAAACATAAAGAACCAGTGAAAAATGAATAGATACATTTAGTAATTTTATACCATGAAGTAACTAGCAGCAAATCTGCCCTCTCCTTCCCCCCCCCCCCCTAATGTGAAGCCTGGTCTGGTTTGGAAAGCAAGCATGACTTTATCCTGAGTGATGATCAGTACAAAGGACTCATCGTCAGGTTTCATTGCCTCAGAGAATGCAATGCAATTCTATTTATACTAATCCTGGATAAAGTTACATTTAGCTTAATAAGACTAGCTATGCAGGCACTAGTTAGGATATAGGTTTTTTTTAATACAACCAGACTTACAAATATTAGACGTATGTCGAGAAGTTTATCTGTGAATTTTAAAAAGTTGCCTGGGCTACATTTAATAGGCTATTAATGTAAACAAAAGCATATGGAGTGAGACCAAATTTTTTGTAGACCCAATGGTAATCCATAACCATTTTTTTTTAAAAAAAATTCGGGCCACAAGCAAAACTGGTCCCTGTATTTCAGGGGTGTCAAACTGATGGCCCACGGGCTGGATACGTCACACCCATCCCATCCCAGCTCCGTGAATGGGAAAAATGTCGCAAAATATCACGTGACAGCAACATGACAAGGCGAGTTTGACACCTGTGCTGTATATTAATGAAGTGGTGGATATGTTTAGTGGCCATTTTGGCAATTTTTTTTTTACAAATCTAATCAGATTTTAAAGAAAAACAATATACATCCATTACTAGATTTAATTTGCTGCTAATTGATATTATACAGATACAATGCTTCCAGCAATAATACTGAAGTGTTTCTCATCACACCACTTCTAATGCTACTGGTTCTAAAACTTATTAGCTCCTCCTAGTTTTGACCAATTGCCACAGATAATAGGAATTGAAGTCCACCATCTTCTAGAGCAGGGGTGTCAAACTCACGGCCCGTGGGCCAGTTGCGTCATGTGCTGCCCCCCCCGTCCCGGTTTAGCAAAGGGGAAAAAGTCCCGATACATCACGTGACACCACTGTGACGATGCGAGTTTGACACCCCTGCTCTAGAGAAACAAGTTTGGTATTACTGGCTTAAGTTTATGAAGCTATAATGAAAATGATTTCTTTCTGGTTCTTAATAACATCAAGAGGATTCTGTACATCCAAACTGAGGAATACAGTAAAATACAGTATTCTCTTTTCAGAAATACCAGGGGTGGGTTCCACTTACCTTCCCCACTGGTTCGCATCGCGACGTTTTGCTTCCGCACATGCTCAGTAGCTGCAATCAGTCTGAAACACAGCTGAGGCACTGATCAGCTGTGCTTTGGACGAAGGAATAAAGGTCAGTATAAACGCAGGGGCAGGTGGGAGGGACCTTTTTCAAGCAACAAAACAGGAAAAACCTTCCAAACAGTAAAACATTCACAAAAAATTCCCCCAAAAAGATGGCGGCGCCCACAGACCGGCATTGACCGAACCGGATCCATGACATCACCAGCAGGTTGCTAACGGTTCGGGTGATCCAGTCCGAACCAGGAGGAACCCACCCCTGAGAAATACCATGTCTCTAAGAAATGTAAAAAAGAAAATACAGATATTGCTTTCATTTTGCCAAATCTTGATAGGAAAAAGAAAAGCAAGGTTCAAATTTTCTTCTCAGGTATAAAGCCCAGTGGATGATTTGGAGCTGTTCACTACTTCTCTGCATAATTCATCTACCTCAGATAGGTTGTGAGATTAAAAACTGGGAAACAATGAAATGTATATATTAGAAAAGTGGGATATAATGTTCTGTATTCTGTTTTGAGATTCTTAGAAGATAGATGAGCTTTAAATATGAAATCATTTAAATATGTTGGCTTATAGCCATTGATAGTCTTTTTCCATTAATTTCTAAGCCCAATTTAAAGTTATCCAACTGTCTTGTGTCAAAGGTTCAGATTTTATATCATACGTCCTATCACTCAGTGTTTATTTTGCAAAAACATTTGACCTTCAATGGACACCAGTTTCTTATGGGGGAGGTTGGTGTGTGTGTGTGTGTGTGTGTGTGTGTGTGTGTGTGTGTGTCCCAGTGCATTTGATGGGGCATCCCTAAAGCTTGGATCTTGCAATGATCTTGTGTTTATCCTTGCTGACACCGTCTGCAGTTGGTTACTTAAAACAATCAATTCCTTCCTTGAATCGCTTTTTAAAAAAAATCCTAAGTAGCAGGGTTATCGTGGGAGGAACTGTCACAAGCACTTAAACAAGGTAAAATTAGAGCATATGATGCATGGTGATTTGCTTTCCATAGTATCTTTGGAGAGTAATGCTTTTGAAGCTTATAAACCATAAAACTTTAATCATTAGCAACCTTCTGGGGAATCTAGTGATAATACCTATAGGACAACTTAGCTTTTCTATCCAAAGATGGCTTCTGAATAGCAAGCCATGTGGCCCCGGACTTGATTTCCCACAGCTGAATGGTCAAAGCAATGCTTCCTTTTATTAAGACACCAATACACAATTAGGCAACTTTTGCGTGTGTGATGAAGTAACCTTTATCACAAACCGTTGATGATGGTTTGAACCATTTTGCTGAGACATTCCCCCATTGCTTTCCTGGTAGGCTCTGCTTTTTTGGAAAGGTTTTTGTCTTGGAAATGCTCAAGAGAATTAGTGAACCAGGGAGTGTAAGCAGAGAATTGAAAAACCAGGGAGGGAAGTGAAAATAATTAAAACCCTGATAACTGTAATAGCAGCAAAGAGGAAGGCAAGTACGTGTGAATAAATGTTAGCCTTTAAGTGCCAGCTGTCACTCTCTGGCTTCTTACAGCTAACCTTTCAGTCACCTCAGCTTGTCTCCCTAACTTGTCCTATTATGCAGGAGTAAGCCGAGTCATTGTTTCAAGCAGGAGGTGACATGTTAATAGCTTAATAATAGTATAATCTCACAAATAATAATATGCTGTCACCCTGTCTGAAGCACAATGTTTACAGGAGAAGTGGTAATGTATGATGACAGTAATTTGAATAAAAATGAATTTACTGCTCTTGTCTCATTTGCAGTAAATTCTCGCATCTTTCATGCACAACTGGTGCTCCATGACCTCGTTCATTATTGTGTTCGCAAAGGCTGAAGCCTCTTTAAAGGAAAAAGGCAGGCGCATGGAACAGAAACTTGCAGCTTAAACTGATCTCCAGAAAGGGGGTGGGGAGAGAGGGGGGGGGGAGGGGAGGATTCACACAGTGATTTTTTTGGCAAGAAGAAAGAGAGAGAAAAAGAGATTTTCACTTCATTTATTTGCTGAGATGATTCAGTGTCAGGCAGGCTGTTTAATTACTTCACTCAGGAGGTGCTGATTGAAAAGCAGGCATGAGTTGATATGATTATATATTGACAATTTACAAAATTATTGCCATTAAAATGTGTCATAGGGAAAGATTATTCAGCATAGGGAGCAGATCATTTCAGGCAGTGGGAAAGGTTTGCGCTTCTTAAGGAGTAGTTTTCATGCCACTGACATTATTCCACAATTTCAGCCTTCCCATTTGGCAGGCGTTAGTCACTCTCTTCCTATTCACTTTATTTAAATTAATTATAAAGACTCTTGTATTAGAATGGGTTCACTGAGCTCTGAAATAAAGTGAAGAATACAAACAACTTAATTAGTTCTCCATCAACTCAGGTTTTGAAATTCTAAATGCAGCAATGTTTGCAAACAAACATTTAAACAGTTCTACCTTGTGTTAATATAACATTTTTGCAGGAACTTCTTTTTCCCCTTCAAATTTTAGGAAGTCTTACTAAATGATGTTGAGAATTATGTAAAAAGAAAGAACTTTCAAAGTCAGAGACTGATATGCCAGGGCTAAATTTAGTTTGATGGAATGAGAGCAGCTAATTGAAATGTCCTTGGTTGGCAGGAAAAAAAAACTGAAAAGGGTGAATTTTCAGAAAAAATGTTACAGTACCGAACTGTGCAAAGTGAATGATATGCAGACCATAATAAAATATATTTCTGACTGACCTAATTCATTGGCTGAAATAATTAAATCTACAGACAATTTATTCCTTTCACCTTTTTTTCCTTTTCACTCTTATTTCTTCTGAATTCATCATGAAATTATTATATTCTCCAAATGTTCTATTGGATTCAGTATGAATTACTCTCAAGTGTCTAGAATTCTACCTTAATTTTTCCTTCCCCACAGCTCACAATCTGGATGGTTCAATTAAACGAAATTAATTGAAGAATGACCAGGTTGCTTGATGACCATTATGCTAAATTTTTATGGCAATTTTCATTTCTAGAATATGATTTTCATTTCTACTGCTTTGTCAGAAAAGATGTTTTTTTGTAGCGCAAACTGTTCATAGGGTAGCATTGAACCAAGGTTGGGGAGAGTAAGATTCAATTCACCACTCGGAGAGTTATCATTGTTTCTCAGCACAGTATTCTTCTTGAGGCTGTTTTGAAACTATAATGAAAAACAGACTTGCATTCCAGGCTTGTGCGCCTGGAAGAAAGCAATAATGAAATAGAATGAATGAATAAATATAATAAAATCTTCATACAAATGAGAAGTTGAAAGTTACCATTGGTGTACTAGGAAATCAACCTGATAATTTCTATCTGCACTCTTACAATGTGATGCCTTATTGTTTTCAACAATATGAAACAGCAATTTATTTAAACTCAAGAAACCAGAAAGAAGATCTACAGTTGTAAGTTACTTATTTTTTTTATTTAACCGTTACAAAAAATAGTTTAAGGTTCATGAAAACCTCAAAATTTCCATGGTTTAAAGGATCCTAATTGGGACAAGGTTACTTCACCACCAACACCACCAACACCACCACCATTCCATACCACAAGAACAAAGCTTTTTAATAATTGCATGGAATACAGATGGAAAGGGACATTTTCAAAATGGCAAAGAGTAGAGTAATGGCAAAGTAAAGAGTAGAGAAGAGAGTCTTTAACAATGATCAGTAATTAGAATAAAATTGATAACTTTGCATTTAGCATGTGATAATATCTTACGGAAATAATCTCTTTATGACTCTTGCATAAACACACATTTCTTGTGCACTTTCATGCTCAGTCTCTTCCAATTCTCTAATCTGCTACTAAATCTAATATTAATCTAAAATTTGTATGGTGCTATTTATTTGTCTGTTAATTCTTATAATGATTCTGGGCATGTGATAGAATGTAGCAAGAGGTTCCCAGGATTCCAAGAGGGAGGGAGTGTATTCCGGAAGAGTAAGAGGCAACCCAGCCCAGATATTATGTGTGAGAGAAAGAGGGTGAAGACAGCCCCTCCCTAATAGTTCATAGGGCATATTGTAGAAACAGATAACAGAGTCCTCAGTTTGGCAAGGTTTTGTTTATAGGCATGAAACAAAAAAGAACTCAGCTTGGAAAAACCGCCATGTTATTCTTGGTTTTGGAACTGACAGGGTAGCTCACAAGTATAACATTTTAAAAAATACCCAGCTGGCATTGCTAATGGAATTATATCTTCATCTATGCAGATACCATCAACTGTGGAAAAGTGCCACAGTTTTTGCCCAGAAGTTTCTAAAACTCTAAGGAAGAAAAAAAACAATGGGCAAAACTTTGTCTTTGGAATTCTGACTTTCCTCAAATTTCTAAAGTTAGATGACTTGCCACAAAAACATGGAAATGGCAGTCTTTCTATAGTCATATGGGCATGCAGTCCAAGTAGCTCAAATACCAGAAGGAAATAATGTTTTGCATATAAACTCAAATCATTTTCAGTAACTCCTTCAAAAAGCATATGTTCTTATTTTCAGCTTAAATAATATTTATTTAAACAAAAACTTCTAATATAAAACATGATTAAACCAACATTCATTACAATATTCTGGTTAAATTAAAGACACACATTTTAAATGAACTATAGCCTAGAATTCTGGGTTACGTCTAAAACAATGAAATAACTTGGAACTAGTATAAAGAACAGTAACTTGCAAAACTGAAACATACACACCAGTGGTGGGTTTCAATTTTTTTTACTACTGGTTCTGTGGGCGTGGCAGGGGAAGGATACTGCAAAATCCCCATTTCCTCCCTATCAGCTGGGACTCGGGAGGCAGAGAATAGATGGGGGTGGGGCCAGTCAGAGGTGGTATTTACCGGTTCTCCGAACTACTCAAAATTTCCACTACCGGTTCTCCAGAACTGGTCAGAACCTGTAAATTAACTAAACCTATGTTTTAAAAACATCTTGGTTTATTGCCTCTCATTGCTTTTTTACTTTTTATATTTTACATTCTTGCATAAAATAAAAGTGAGTATTTTTAACATACTTCAAAAATCCTCAACATTTCTGCCCTTTTAAACCAGTTATTAAGAATTAAATCATAGAAAACAGAAGGGATTTTTTCAACAATACATTTATCTTACCTGTGCTTACCAGCTAAAATATGAAGTCACCTGTAAACCTACTTAGAGAAAGAACAGCTGTTTCAATTTCTAACACTAATAAGGCTTGTTGAGTTTTCTTGGGAGGGGAGGGTTAGAAAAAATATTCTGTTCTTAATGGAAAACAAATGTTATATTCTCACTGAACAGAATAATAAGCTTGTAAAAAGAAAAAATGCAGTTTCATGTAATGAATACTTCAGGAAAAAAAATGGGGAAGGAGGAAGGAAAAACAGCAGCCTCTAAAGTATGTGATAAATATTGAATGTCTTCATTTAATCAGTTGGGGATTAAGCTATTCAGTGATGATATTCATTTTATTTCTTTCTGTAATAAATGTGTTTTATTAATAATCCTATTTTATCCTGTATGGCCATCAGAGTTCTGAAATTAGATATATATTTTTCTATATAAAAGGTTTACTAAAGGTGCTCCTACACTCTGTTTTTTAAATTTCATAAATGTTTTATATATGAAATATATAAAAAAAAGTCAAATCCCAACATTTAGGTATCTAATTCATGAACAGCACAATATCAGCTAAATATTACTAATAATGTGTGAAGGAAATGCATCCTCTTATAAATTCAAGGTATGAGTTATCACTTCCAAAATCTTATCTTGAAGAAAACAGGTAAGAAATACAGTTCAACTATTGTCAGTTTCTATGTGACCTTAACATGGACAAAATTTTATTAATAAAAAAAGCACATTGTCTAATACATTAAAAAAAACCTGAAAATATAAACAATTACAAAAACCTACATATTGAGATAATGGCTCTAAACCAAATTATTTTCTGAGACATTAAGATGACTAGAAAGAGGATGAACCTTTTTATTCATTTTATTAAATTTAATACATTTTGTTAAATTACAGATTTGGATGGTACATAGAAAATGGATTCCTTAGAGTTGTAACAAGTGTACTGTATCCCATAGAATGTCCTCCTTCCTAAATTTCTATAATTTGTGTTTTTATGTGTTGCTATTTTTTTCTGGACTTATATTGTAAGATTCTCTCCCTCCCTCCCCCCCCCACCTCCTTTTCTGCTCTACCACTGTTCACTCTATTCCTGGGATAGATGAGTGAAGAAAGCCTTTCTTTCTTTCTTTCTTTCTTTCTTTCTTTCTTTCTTTCTTTCTTTCTTTCTTTCTTTCTTTCTTTCTTTCTTTCTTTCTTTCTTTCTTTCTTTCTTTCTCTCTCTCTCTCTCTCTCTTTCTCTCTTTCTCTCTTTCTTTCTTCTTTCTTTCTCTCTCTCTCTCTCTCTCTCTCTTTCTTTCTTTCTTTCTTTCTTTCTTTCTTTCTTTCTTTCTTTCTTTGGCAAACACATACTATACTCTTTCTTCTTCCTATTTCCCCCACAACAACAACCCTGTGAGGTGAGTTGGGTTGAGAGAGAGTGATTGGATAAAAGACAGCTTTTTTTAGGCAGGACTAGAACTCAGGGTCTCCTGGTTTTTAGCCTGGTGCCTTAATCATTAGATCAAACTGGCAGAGTATACTACCAGCAGGGTCACTCAAAGTGTGAAATTCATCTCTATGGAAGCAAGCAGTACCTATATTTAACATCAATGATATAGAATGAGGTCAAGGTAAATGATCGCTTCAGTTGCAGGACATTGATAAATCACTCCTATGTTTTTACAAAAAACTCCAATGATAGAAAAAGTAAAAAGAATGATGGTCGATGATGGAAGCCCTAGGTTGCATGACACCTGAGGAAGAACTGAGGTTCCTTTGAAGTATTCATAGATAGCTAGTTGCTGATGTTGCCATACACAGAAAGGAAATCAGCACCTGCAAAGATAGAATTGCAGTGGGAACTTGGAATGTAAGAAGCATGAACACAGGAAGCTCAACACCGTGTTTGATAGCCATGGCCTCACTTGTTCAGTATTGTTGATAGAGGAATCAGTGTAATAACAAACAGTAGTGATGATTGTGAACATCCTTGAAAGATTCCTCTCTAGATATTAACCTCCCCCAATTTGTCACCTTAATTAAAAATTAAAAATCTGATCTACTCAAAGTCAACATCAGAAGACTTTATTCCTATCATTGACTAATCTTAGGTCACATAAAACACAATAAGGTATTTTTAAAGAAAAGATAGTCAGCATAGGAAAAACTTAATTCATATAACTGCTTTGAACACTGTTAACATTAAAACTTCAGTGAAAGACAATCACAAATTTAGCTATGGATTGGTAAACCATTATTGTTATTAGTGAACTTGGAATAAGTTGAATCAAGTCAGATTGTTCCTAGTGAGGTCCTACCAAATCTTGATGCTTACTAAAACAAAACTATGATGGTTATTAAACATTACAATAAAGTCAATCACTCTGCTCAGCTAAATGTTAATGAAGAATAAAAAGAATCAGTATGGCATGGGTATTGAGATAATGAAAATGTGATACATTTGTGTTGTGGATTTTGGTAGGATTGACAGTAAAGCAGCAGGTGTGCTGTAGTTTCAATGGCTCCTGATTTTGATAACAAAGGCTTTGATTACATGGAGTTTTCCAGAATCTCCCATCTGTGATTGCAGTTTGCAGGATATTACAAAGTAAGCACATTAGAACTCTTTGGAATTTTGGCATGGTGATCAGGCAAAATATCTAGAAGGCTAGTAACTGGATTGAAAAAGGATAAATTAGGATAAATTAGGATGTGCTCATTTGATGGTCCATATCAGTATTCATTGTCTGAAGTTCTTCCTGGCCAAGTCATGCCCTACTGCCATTAACGTATAGGAGAGAAGCCATAATGGTGCAGCTTTTCTTTCAACCTATCTCTGGTCTACTCAACCATCTTACTTCTCCCCTGTAGAGTACCATTCTTGGTAGAGCATTTTTAATATGCTCCTTGTGATTTTAGCAAAGTTAACTATCTTATTTGATTCATTGGTATATGTGGTTCTTTCTTTTCAACTCCTCAAAATTGTTCTTTGTCCGTGCTTCAGAGCAACAAAGATCAGGAATGACTCTACAGAATTGAAATTTATTTGTTCATCATTATTATCTGAGAACTGATGATACCAAATCCAAAAGTGGTGATTTCACCTAGGGGTTTCATATAGATTTTGAATTGAAGGGGAATGAAAATTGATTCCTGGGGCATTACTCAGATAAGGGGCTCTAGGGAATGACCTTCCCAAGCAATACTGACTGGAACTCGCCCTGAAAAAAAGAAGAGAACCACCATAAAATGGTGCCTCCCCCCATCCCAATCCTTGGAGCTGATCCAGAAAAATACAATGATCAATGTTATCCAAAGCCACTGGGAGATTAAGGAGCATAAGAAACTGCCTGCCAGACATATCCAGCCCAGAAATGGTAATTTTAAATCAGATGAAAAAATGGGCATTCTTGTTTATAATTGCTCGCTGGTCAATGTATATGCCAAGTAGACAATACAGCATCTATTCTGTTACTAAATTTACATCTTAGTGCAATTTTAATGGAGCTTGGGGAAGGTTTTATGGTGCAAAATGTGTGGTTTAACCCTATCCACCACCAAAACAGAGGCCTGTTTTCCAGTTTGGAGATTTTTAAAGGCAAGCCCTAAGGCATCAATTTAATTGTTAAAACCTCAAAAATCCATCCCAAATTGGGAGGCAGAGGGTCTCATTCACTCGGGTGATGTCACAATTTTGCCAGCTAAGTTCCTTGCAGCAGCAAGTAGAAGTATGAACAAATGTTTACCTTTCCTTATCCTAAATACTGTAATTCTGTGACACCTGGATTACACAATGCATCACATTCTGCCTTTCGAGAGACAGATGCTTGTCCAGTTTCAGCTCCAGTTCCAGCGTTTCCAAAATCGTACTAGGGAAAGGATCCAACAGGATCAGACAAATGATACAATAGTATTAGAATTTAACTTTTTATTGTTAAAAAAGTTAAGTTCCTTCCTTAAAGAAGGAAACATCTATGATTATATATTTATGTACCCACCTATATCTGCAGCCATGCATTTACGCATCTGTGTGTAGGAAGTTAGCACCCACCCCTCTCCTGGAAAAATGAAATATCCTAGGAAAAAATTAAAAAGGCAGAATATTATATAGAATATCCCTAGAGAAATTGAGAAACATGCTTTTAGAAAGGAAACAGACTCACTCTTAGTAGCCCCCACCTTTGTCAATGGGCCATCAAGGAATGGCCCAGCATACTCATCCCCCCACCTTTGTCAATGGGCAGTCTATTTTACATAAGAAAGATAGGATTAGCCCTCTGCCTCATGGCACCTGGGAAGATTGCATTAGCCAGCACTCAAACTAGCTTGGTATTCAGGACAGCCTACAGAGTTGCCCCTGCATGTCCCCATGGGAGTCTGACAGCCAATCAGGATACATTTCTTACACAGGAACAGGAAACTAAGAGGTGGGGCCCAACAGAGGTCATAAAACCAAGAGACTCAGCATCTTTTCTCCCTTTTTTTCTCTTCACCCAACATCTGGAAGCATGTGATCCACCTTTTCTGTTCAGGAGCCCATGCCATGTGCTCCTGTCCACCATTAAACCTTCTTTCCAAGCAACTTCCAGGAATCCAGTGTCTTTTTCCCCACTTGGAACTGAACCCAGAAGGATATTCCTTACAACATGTGTATGTATTGAGGGAAGGGATATATTTCTGAAGACTGCTGAATGGATATAAGCAGTGTACAAATTAACACATGTAAACATCATTCCTAGTTATTCACACTTTGGCTATAGTTTGAAGTAAAGATAACTTATTTAGAACTCTTGAGAGCAGGATCAGACACTTCCAATGTTTTCATGTTCAGTTCCAAGTTAGTGCTAATCACATTGTTTTCCAAAGGAAATAGATACTGAATAGAAACCATCTGGTAATGCATTCTTTATCTCTTAATTACAATGTTTTGAGTGGCACCTAAATAAATTTTATTTACAAGCACATGCCTGCTTGTTAAAGGCTTTGTTGATAATTGTGTTATTGTAATATACTTCTCTACTTAATGATTCTGGGACACTAAAGTTCAGGATTTTTGAACTGACAAAGAGAGAAATTGATTTTTAAAAAAAAAAACATTCACAACAAATATACATGCTGTATTTTATTTTTAATTTTACACTTTGAAATAGAATATTGTCGAGACCTGATAGATATCTAAAGCTGAAGTATAAAAAATGAACTTCCAAAAGTGTAACAAAGAAGAGGTTTTATATTTCAATTCCTGCTCTAAATGTGTGTGTATGTGTGTGTGAGATAGACATCACATATACCCAAATTAGAGTAATAGCTTGTCTAACCCAGTATGTTTTCTGCCATTCTCTGACAGCACTTCTGTGCAGTCTCACATATGACTTTCTTTTAGGTTCTGCAACCTGAGAAATTCTCTAATTCAGCCTTTCCCAACCTGGTGCCTTCCAATTTTGTTGGGTTACATCTTCCAGAATTCCAAGCCATCAGGCTGAGGAGGACTTTTTTAATTGGAACTTTTTGAATCTGACTGCTCTTATGCATGCAATGGGTGTGCTTGTCAGCAAAGCTACAGCAGTGACTAGTGATGCCCCCAAAACTCAAAAGTAGCTGATACATAAGTTGAATTTGGCTCAAATTCTTGGAAGTATAATGAGCTCTAACACAGATCCCAGATATTTTGCATATCATGGAGAAAAGAGTTCTTAGCAAAATTACAGTAATATGAGATGGTCTGAAGGCTTACCATTTCACTCTTTGTTACTTTAACTCCTTTAAAGATAAAGTTCTTCTCCTAAAACTGCTAGAGGTGGTATTTTATGGAAAAAAGGAGAGGGGAGAATGGATGTAAATCACCAAAATCAATTAGAATTCAAGATACAAAAATAACAACATTCAGTTCAAGCTATTAGAATTTCAGGCTGCTTTTGATAGTATATCCAAAACATAATATATAATGGGGAATACCGTACATTAAAAATACTGGCATTTTCTACCAGAATGGGATGAATAGAAAAGATTTTTAGATCAAAGAATGGGCAATGTTTGCATGGCTGACAGTGGATCAGAGTCTTCCAATTTTCTGGAGCACTATAGAGGCCCTCAGGTAATGTGACAGGAAGGTCTGGATCATTGACCATATTCACTCTGGGCATATTTTAAAGTGGAAATGTGAATGGGACTTTGGGATATACAAATAGTTCCTATTTCCACTCTTCTTTCACCACCTCAAAATAGCCGGAAACTGCTATATTTTGGGCCTTGAAGATGAAATATTTAGATTGTGAAGGAAAACATAATGAGATACTGTATTTCTCAGATCAAATCAATCCTCTGAATCTTTTCACAAGCAGATTATTTTGATATGGGGTCAAAATTATCTTTAGCACCATGATAGGTAGAATTTAATGCACTTTCTAGGAGTTGCAAGGAAAGAATATGAAATTCCTTCATATATTTTCCTTGCTGTCCCAGCCATGTGGCCATCCTCTGGAAACAATATAGCACCATTTCCAGAGACAATTCCAGCCCCATTTTGAAAAGAATATCTATTTTTCCTACTCCCTCAGGAAGGCTTTTACCTTAAAAGAAGTTTAAGCCCATAAAAACAAAATGGTTTAAAAGCCTTCATGCCACCTCAGGTTACTGTAAGCTTAATTCATTGTTATTTCAACATATTTTTTTCGAATGTTAACAACTTGGATTTGTATCTTCTTGAGCAAAATGTGAATTATGAGAAAGTCATTTGATCCATCTCTAGCTACAAATCCTACTAAGCGGAGTATAGACCTTCTGAACAGTGACTTATGTTAACAGTGTCACCCTAATGTTGAAAAGTCTGGGAAGAATAATGTCAGGTGCTACTGATATACAGAAAATAGCTCATCTGGTATATTCAACCCTCATACCTTCCCTACACTTGTATCTTGTAGGTTTCCATGGTTTAATGGCTCTTTTCCATTTGGCTTTCTAAATAAAGACAGAGCAATTTTCCAATATCCTCAAAACAGTGCTCTCCCCGGCACTCTAAGAAAAAAAATTCCAATAGGGAATAAATGCTTTTGAAAATTACTTATTTTTTATATCACATTTCTGCTTCATAGAGTGCTTTCTATAAGGTCACCTTTTGTTTGTCGGATTACTTCATATTGCTCTCTCCCAAAATGGCGGAAGATTTAGAGGTAAGACTGCATTGTTATTTTCATAGGCATATTTATTTACATTTATGTATGAGAGCATGTATGCATGCGTGACTGAGAGATTGCACTCATGTTCAGCTCTTTGATATTATTGTGATAATTAGTGTACAAGCCATAAGATGAATCTCCTGTAAAGATAAATCCAGTAGTAGGCAATTTTCTGCTGGTTAACTGCAGGAACCAACCAATATTTTAAAGAGGCCAGGTGGACTCAAGGAATTAGTTTGCTGGCTTTTCACCTCTAGATCTAAAGCATGCCATTAGCTACAAGGTGAGATGGGAAATGTGCAATAAGAAGGTGTTTCTGAATCCAGATTAGAACGTCTTCTGTGATTAGAAACAGTAAGAGTCTCTCTCTCTCTCTCTCTCTCTCTCTCTCTCTCTCTCTCTCTCTCTCTCTCTTAGAGAGAGAGGGGGGGGGAGAGGAAGAAGGAGAGGGAGAGGGATGCTTGACTGCTGAGTTTTAGTTCCCAGCGGATTGAAGTCAGAAGTGAAAAGTATTTGGGGAGCTTTGTCTGGTGGAAATTAGTTTGTGTTACAAAATCAACAATTTGGCAGAACTCAGCTGAATTGGCTGCATCTTCCAAAGAGAAGTCCAGAAATGGGACATTTTAGGTTTAAGATTCAAAGTTCCTATTCTATGAGCAATCATGGGGGTAAGTAAATTTACAGTGCCTAGGTTTCAAACTCTCTACTATCACAAACAGGTGTGTATGTGTATACTGTATATATATAAGATGTTTAGTTGTATTCTGATTAATACAGGAACTTTTCTGGGATGTAGGACATACCCCACCTCCACTCTTTATATTTATGCTGTGTATATCACAAAATAGATCTTGATGGTGTTGCTCTCAGAAAAGGAATGATAATGTTGCTGAAATATGGCTTATTGTAAAAGAATATGAGCTTTACAAGAGCTTGGCAGGTGTTTCAAGGGCAGCCTAAAACAATTCAGGAGTTTAGTCACATAAGGAAATGAGATAACACCCTGCCTAGCAGGTGCTCATGAAATATATATATTTTTGATAAATCCTGAAAAAAATCTGGATCCTTTATATAAAATAATTTTATTTATTTATTTTATTTATTTATTTTGTCAAGCATGTATTAGATAAGATATAAGTATAAACATGATTATGAACACATGAAATGGATACGAATAAAAGGTAATATTAGGACAGGGATGGTAGGCACGCTGGTGCGCTTATGCACGCCCCTTAAAGACCTCTTAGGATTTTAAAGAATTTAAAGGATTTTTTAGAATTTTGTTCTCAGGTTGTAGTGCAGCTTTCAAAGCATTTCCCCCAACAGAATTCCTTACAGAATTATTGACCGATATATAGAATTTTAGATCCTATAGGTTTTTCTTACTATTTTATGAAACAGATAACAGTAGTCACTTTAGTAGTTCTTCTTTTCCCATTTTGCACTATTATTTTTAAAGAGGCATTCAGTAGAGATAGAGATAGAAATAACTAGATATTCCCAAACACTAAATTTGAGAGGAATCATTTCCAAATTAATAATGCTTGAATCTCTTCCTTCATCAGTCTATAAAGTAACAATATTTCTCCCCCCCCCAAATAATATGACAGTTGCAAACTTCCAGGTGTACATGCAGATTCTTGTCCTTTGGCTATCTCATCAGGCTGCAAGGAATCCACAATGAATAAAGCACAGTGTAATTGCTGCTACTGATAGCTAAAGAGGGGACTTGCTTCTACTTAGGAGATTAAAGAAGCTCTCCTTTTTAAAACTGAACTCATGCTGTTTTTGTACCTTTTCACACATATTAACTTAGGTCATTAAAAGGGGACTAATTAAGGGGGGAGAGAAATTAAACCAAAGAGCCATTTGTCTTTTCCCGAGTATGGTTCTTAATTTCTTTGACTAGCAGCAGTCTGCTTTTAAACCAAGAGCATCAGAGGCTGCTACGGCAGGCTTAAAGCTTGTGGTGTCTTTTGGTGAGATGTATTTCTCTCTCATTATGCGCCTCATAAAAAAAGAAAAGTCCTCTTATCAGAATTAGTTGAGATTAGCTAATGAAATTCTTACTTTCCCATCAACCTCTAGGGCTGGGGCAATCAAAGAACCCTTTTATCATCATCAGTTAACCTCAGAGAGGTGTAGGAAATGCTACTGCACCATTAGAGCATTTAAAATTGAGCTGGAATTTCAGTCTGTGAGAATGCTAAGCACATGACATATTCCTGATGAAATAAAATGTTTTGAATAGTTCTTTACTGAAAACCAATTCTATTTCTTCTACGGAGAAGAAATAAAATTTATTTTAATCCCAGACATTTTGAGAATAATTTATTTATAGAAAGTTGATAGTAAGCTCATTTATAGTAAGCTTTCTCTAAATGTAAAGAATGGTGCTTTTGTTTTTATTATTAAAAATTATATATTTTTTTAGAAATTCCAAACTTCAAAGCAACAAAATGTTCATAACATATTATGCAAGTTTACTGAAGGACATCTAGTTGAACCCATGTAATGCAGATTACTCAAAATCTTCACCTTAACAACTCTTGGGTTTTTTTTCTGCCAAAAAGCTCTTAAACAAAAAAAAAAAAATGAAACACACACACACATACACACACACCATTTTATTTCAAAGTTGGGATGGTTTGGGGTTTTTAGCAGGCCAAGTTAAATGTTAAACAAACATTTAACTGTTTGTTAAATGCCAGGATGTCACTAGTAACTATCATGAGGCAGGGACAGTCTCAATGTTGAAATATTTAGAGTATTTTTTTTTTACTCATTTAGAGTAATCATTTGAATCAAAAGTCTTTGGAAAGCAAATGCCTCACATCCAGTGGTGGGTTGCTCCCGGTTCGTCCCGGTTCTTAGAACCGGTAGCTGCGGCGGCAGCAGGCTCCACCCACCCACCCGGGACACTTCTGCACATGCGCAGAAGCGTTGTGCGTGCGCACGAGAGCACAAACTGGTAGCAACAGGTTTTAGAAACCACTACTGCTCACATCCCCACTTAAGTGATTGGGTAGATTTAGAAATGAAATAGATCAGAAATGAATTGATCAATAGGTTAAACTTGTGGCCCGTGGGCTGGATGCGTCATGCGCTGGCCATGCCCACGCCCAGTTTAGTGAAGGGGGGGAAAGTCACGATACGTCACGTGATGATGCCATGAGGACGCGAGTTTGACACTCCTGAAATAGATAATAGATGATAGACAGACAGACAGACAGACAGACAGACAAAATCCCATGATAACGTAGAATCATAGAGTCAGGGCAGGAATTTTGACATCATTTTGGGTGATTTCCAATCTCCCAAATAGTCTGTAATTGTGCCACTAAAATAGGGCCATTTTGCTACTGAATTTTAGGCAAGAATTTTGGGGGTACCTGAGATGATACATATGTCCGTGGGCTACAGATGAATCACCAGCTTCATTTGATCTAATGAGGAAACAAAGTTGGAAAATATATGGTAACAATTATGTGTTGCATTTATTTGCCTATGCTTGGAGAAATGCTAATACTTTAATGTTGGTTTGGGATTCCTCATGTTATCCCTGATGGAGGATCCTAACCAAAATCACCTTTCCATCAAACACCACCTTGAAAAAGGATATTGCTTTCCTTTTATTTGTGAACTGTCTGTAGAACATCCTGGATAAGGTTGATCGGCTTCAGCAACTATTTTATTGCATTTTTTATCTTTAAAAAATGTAAAGTTAAACTATTCCAGAAGAAATAGGTAGAGCAGATAGTCACATTTTTTTCCTGCTTGTGTTAGCTATGATGTGATGTACAGAATTGCTCTGTACACTGCCTTTCCAGTTATGGTGAGTTATAATGGTGTAAATTTCTCTAGCATTTTTTAACTTTGTACCCTGATTAAGAATTTCTTAGCTGTTCTTGAAAACCTAGCTTCATTTTCAAGATCTGTAAGAACTTGTGATTTGAGAATGAAATGTTTTAAAATGGCAGTATCTAGTGTATAAAGTTATAATGTAACTCAAGCGTTGGGGAAAAAGGTTATTCATACTAATACTTACAAGATAAATTCTGTTCTTCAGTAGTGTCTCACTACACATGTAATATCAAGAGTGAGAAGAGAAGTCTTGAAGGATAATAAGGTTTTAGGAATAATACTTTTGTAAATTTGATAACTGCATATATCAACAGTTCTGAAATTCTCACTCTTTAAACCAATAATGGCAGCATATGACTTCTTTTAGCATAGTCAATCATACCCCATAAATAAATAGGTTTGGTTCCTTCTGTGATATTCTATAGCAGGGGTGTCATACTCTATTTCATTGAGGGCCACATCAGGGTTGTGTTTGACCTTGGGAGGCCAGGGTGGGTGTGGCCAGGATAGGCATGGCCAGTTCAACATCATTCGTGTCGGCGCCTGTGGTGGCCCGAGTGCTGGGCCAGCGAAAAAAGGCTCCCGATCTCTGATCTCCTGCAACCCTCTGCCAGCGAAAACAGAGCTCCATTTTCCCTCCCGAGCTCCGTTTTCGCTGGCAGAGGCACCGTGGGCCGGTCCTTTGCTGTTTTTCAGGGCAGCCCCAGATCTAAGCACCTCACAGGCTGGATCTAGCACCTGGGCCTTGAGTTTGACACCCCTGTTCTACAGCAGTCTTTCTCAACCATGGTAATTTTAAGATGTGTGGACTTCATCTCCCAGAATTCCTCAGCCAGCATGGTTGGCTGGAAAATTCTGGCAATTGAAGTCCACACATCTTAAGCTGCCAAGGTTGAGAAGCACTGCTTTCGAGGTTCCACTGCTCTTTCTGCTGGCTTTTATATATTATAAGTTGAGATGTTATTGAATGTCAATTGGAACATGCAAGTTGCACCTATGTACATTTGCAGATTAGCACATTGGAGCTCCTTCCTAGCAGCAGTGCTACTGGTACACCTGTCAGTCAAATTGTTATCATTTAAAGAAAATTCTTATCTTAGGGATCTGGCCTTCTTTAGCAGCTGCTGAGCTGAATGCCACAACCAGGTCCCTGAATTGAATTCTCTTCTGGCCTTGAAGAAGCATTCCCAAAGCATTCTTGGAGATCAGCTGGGTAGGATATTAGGATACTAGTACTGAAAATTTGAACTATCGCCATTTCAATATACTGAGATTATTTTTAAAAAAATTAAATTTCTCTAACTGCTTTGGAATTGGAATTTGGAATTGAATTATTTTGGATAATTCAGGAAGTTTAAAATGGCAAATTGAAAATGGTTATTTGCCAAGGAAACCCAAAAGATGCATCTTTTGTTTGCTTTTTCAAATCTAGACAGACACTACCATTTCCGGAATAGAAAACTAATTTTTCTCTCCAGTACACCTCCAAAACAGGAGGGATGCCTTAAATTCAGGGGTGAAATGCTCCCGGTTCGCTCTTACCTGTCGGTCGCCGTAGAGCCGGTCGGCAAGGTAGCACGAGGCACCGCCCACCCGCCCGGACACCACCCGGATGCCGCCATTTGGGTTCTTTTACCCTCTGCGCATGCGCAAAGCGTTCTGTGCATTCGCAGAGGGTAAAAGAACTCAAATGGCGGCGTCCGGGCGGGCGGGTGGCGCCTCGTGCTACCTTGGTGACCGGCTCTACGGCGACTGACAGGTAAGAGCGAACCGGGAGCATTTCACCCCTGCTTAAATTCAATGACAACATAATGATGGTAATGATATGTGAGATATTTCCTCCTCTCAGTTCTATAATTTAATTAATGGCATTTAAAATGTGCTTGGGTCAGTTGGACTTTTAGGAGCACTTCAGAATATTTTGGATATAAACTGTTGGATATGCCAGTAAATATTCATTGAATCATGCTAAAATGTTCATATTTTCTTTTCATTATTATAATTACCTCATTTATTTGGATAGAAACTGGTGCGATTCTAAGCACTCTGGACAAATTTAGGGCTAATAAATATATCAAGCGAGGTTGGCTTACATGCATTTTCTTCATCAACAATAATTAACCCTGTGGACTTTGGTGGCTGTATCAAATGTCAGATTGATTTATATAGATTTTGGCAGCCATATGAAAGTTATAATTTATTTTTACCTAGACATAGTATATATCACAGGTCCTTGACTCAGACCTCTTAAGAAACTGAGGTGTTCCCCCCCCCAAAGTGCTCCAGATAATCTGTAGGGTGTTTTTACATAATCATAGTCCCAATTCACCATCTATGTGCCTTATTTACAGAAGGGACTCATTTTAATTCCTGGGCATTAGAAGTCCAATCTAGTTAAGCCAAACCATCCAGCCAAGTGCTGGCAAGTGCTTTCTCATACAACTTACATTTCCTTTCCAGCCAAAGAAAAATCCTGAAGAAGAGCCAACAGAGAAGGGGCAATTCATAGGTGGCAGGGGGCAAGACAAATACAACAGGCATTGATCCATTCATTGCTTTAGGGGGCGAAAACCCCTCTTTAAAAAAAGAGAGAGGGGGGAAAGGCAAATAATGCTTATGGAAAGCATTTAGCTCAGAAAACTTGGTTTGTCTGCAAGAGGGAATAGGACCTGTTTCCAATGAAATCCAGCTGGAACCAGAATATCCTGCAGGAAATAGTTATTATAAATTTTACAAGATTGTCGTTGTTGCTGCTGCTTCTTCTATTCTTCAATGTCATTAATGCATTGGTCATGCTGTGTACTGCCAGTGGTGTCTTTATCATTTTATCATCTCACTACTATATTTTAGCTGTATTCCAGCAGTTAAAAGTCACCTGCCTTCTCACAGAACTATTCTGCTTAAGCAGGCTAGGTTTAAATCTAGCTCTGTGAATATTTGTGTAGACTGAAAACAGTAGGAATATTACTGCTGTTGAAATACAAAGGGCAGTTGGTTGAGAGTGACAGATTATTTAAAAGGTCTTTGTACTACCTCTGTCCAGGGAGGAGGAAAAATAATCTTTTAGACAGAAATCCTTTCCTTTCCTTTCCTTTCCTTTCCTTTCCTTTCCTTTCCTTTCCTTTCCTTTCCTTTCCTTTCCTTTCCTTTCCTTTCCTTTCCTTTCCTTTCCTTTCCTTTCCTTTCCTTAGAATAAAGCCTTACTTTTGAAGATGCTTATTCCGTGTTTCTCCCGTTAAGCTGCCAAGATGACACCACTGCTTACAGGTAGAAGCGAAAATGCAAGAAAAAAGTACCAAACCCCTGAAGTCTCAAGTCACTGCAATCATCTTCAGTTCCCAAATTGTCCTAGAAGGAGAATAGCATCGGATTTGTCTTCGGCTGTTTGGCCAAACTGGGGCACAGATGGGATAATGACTTTTACAAACAGCATTTTGATGAGAGGAGGGGAGAAGGAATCATATGTAAAATGCACAAAGGCTGCATAAACACACTGATGCCTGCAGCTGGAACAAACTAAAAAGATGTTTAATAATTTAGAACCAAGCAGGCAGGGCCTGTGCAGCTGTTGTGTGCAGGGGACCATGAAAGTCTTCCATTTGACAGCTGGCTCCATCTTTCCCCAGTTGCTACGTGAAGAAGAGAATGCAGATTTGGGATTAGCCAATCCCTGTTACCCTTGCCCATCTGCCACCAAGACCCCCAGCTCTGACTTCTCTCAGTAGAAAAGCACACACATTAAAAAGTCCACACTCTCCCAAACATATGTATGCATCAGTATCAGCCGTCAGCCATTCTGAGGATCTGTTGACATGCCGCCAATACATGGCTGCTGTCGTTTCTTGCTGCAGGGCACATTTTGCATTTCACACATTTGCAGAAATACAAAATGCTGTTGGATGCAAACAATTCAGGGCCTAATTGGCTGAATTACTTCAATGTTACCTTGTGTCCCCCACCTGATTAACATAGCTCAGCTGGGAGGGCTGGAAAAGAAGGAGGGAAGAGGGATTTGGAGGGCAGGTGAAGCTATGTTTGCCCATGAAAGCAGGATCCTTTGCGAAATCCCAGCTGAGCTCCAGCAGGCCTGTGCCAGACAGATAGCTGTTAGCAAGGAGGGGAACTTCATAGATGCTCGCATTCTTTTACAATATAGGTTTTTCTTGGGCTTGGCAAAAAGAAAGGGGGAGAGGGGAAAAAAAGAGGAATTCAGCATGGCTGTGGCATGATGTATGTGTTTCTGCTTAAATGTTCCTTTTGTAAGTAAGAAAGAAATCGTTGGATGGAATACATCCACCTTGGATTTAGAGGAACTGTACAAGTAGAAAGGAGCAAAGAGGCAGGGAGTTCCTTGTCAATGCAAGCCAGCTAACATCGCTTTTCTAAGTATAATAGTACATTTTAACAATGGCTTAGATCATGTGGAACTGTCTTTTAGCCAGTCTTAGCATTGTGCTTATCCCAGCCCAAAGGATTTGGGATTGAGGTGGGGTGGAGAAGATCTTTTTTTTTTTCTCCTCACTGCCACTCATGTTATGTTTAATTTTGAGACTGCTATTTTAAATTGCATTTTTTTTAATTTAAAGGTTTACTAATCCCAATCTCATGCTAATACCTGCCCTGCAAAACCCATAAAGCAACTAATAATCATTATTAGAGCCTATTCCAAAATGTTCTGCTATTCGTATTCATGAGACAGATTAGCATTTTCCCCTTCGTTCAGCATATAAACCTTGGAAGAAAGTACCACAATTATGAAATTAGAGAATTTAGATCTAATGGCAAAATAGTTTTCCCGTTGATGGTGGGGGAGGGAGGATTAATTCTGCTTCCGATAAGTAGTTTTATTCATGTTAAATTCTTCCTATTTGCATTAATTTAAATATAAGCTTCTCAACACAGGGATCTGTTTTCAGAGTTCATTTATACATGCATAAACACACAAATACCTAATAAGCTAATGTAAAGTGATTAGGAAATTGCCTATCCTACAAAACCAGGCAGAGGAGAAAAAAAAAAAAAAGACAAGTAATTTTGCAAACACGTTTCACAATTTGCTCTGTGGTGGGATAAACATTGTTTTTAAATCTCCATTTTATGCATATCACATGTTTTGTATTGATATCCTGCAAAGGTAAACCTTTCTGCTGTTCTATTTCAGTTGAAGTAGGACCCAAAAGATTTTCACTGACAGCAGTGTCTGGCTTTCTAACTTAAATGCTATTCCTTCATCTCAAACAACTTGTTTTATAATGCTGCAAGAAGAGGGGGTTTTTTTTGCTCCTCGGCCTCTAATGATTAAGCCTCGAGTCAACAATCTCAATGATGCCAATGAAGTCATCACTTTTGAAAGATCTAACAGTGTCTTAGAATTTAAATTCCATCTTCCTCACCTTTGAAGAAACTACGAGGGAGGAAGCTATTGGGACAATCCTCAAGATGGCCCAGATAATGGTCACAATTCTGCAAGAAGTTTGCCTGAACTAATTCCATAGGAGTGAATGGGGAACTGTGTGAGAACTTTTACAATGTCACCTAAATGCTCTTTAGCTGTTTCTAAATGTGTTCCATAATGGGCTTCATGACAAGATTGTTTAATGTCAGAGGTGTCATCCCTTGGGCTCCTTTTATTTATGTATCAGACTGGCTCCTTTGCTTAAAAGTGTGCACTTGTAAAATCCATTTTCTTTCACATACTCATTGATTGCACTATAATTTTTATTCTTGCTTCATCAGCAGTCATTAGATTTACAATGAAGTACAACTATCCTTCCCACCCCCCACCCCATTTAAGGTTATGACAGGTACAATGGTGAGAAAATTCAAAGTTAAGGCTGAACATTCAACTCTGTTGAATTCTATGTGTTATATTTTTGCATGGGAAATAAAAATAGCACTATAATTGCCTAAAAAGCAGTCGGATAGAGTATATGCAAATATACTGCATATTGACATTATAAAGCTTCAGGTTCTGCCAAATTCCAGAGCAGTCAGAAGCTGCTCTCAGCAGCCCTATTTCACCAGTGGGCGTTTCTTCAGACAAGGCTGCCAATGAAAGAAAATGGTGCCAAATTATTTGGCAGATTTGCGTTATGCACCAACCAGTTCCAGAATTTTATCAGTGGCTTTAATTATAATGACAATAATATTTTCTTGAGGGAAAAACACATATACTGTGTACATGAACTATATCATGAAGCCAGTAATAGAAAGAAAATTTTAAAATGTTTATGGTCATCACATTAATCTCAGACAATTGATTTAATTTTTTGGCAAAATAGAAGGGTACAACTAATTTTCCTCTTGCAAATTCCCAATACCTGTTTATCCACATCCATTTTTATTGTCTTATTACCATTTCATGCAACCAATCCTTTGTAGCATACCAGGTACAAGATGAAATACAGTAGGACTTAAAATTCATTAAATGAAGGCCAAATGTTGCCTTCATGTTCCCATGATTTGCAAATTTCTTATTAACCCTTTCTTCTGATGACAAAATATTCACTTTCAGGACCCAAGAAACTTCAGTATAGGACTTTCTTTATCTTGAGAGCACAATTGTCAGACGTTTCTAAAGGCTTTTTGTTAGATAGGCGCGGGAATAACAGCCAAGACGAAAGACCCGTTCAGCACTTTAATAACGGCTAGCACTAACTACAGTAGACTGACGGCTGGCGGCAGGGAAGCCGCCTTTATGGAGCTCCCCGCAGCCAGCTTGGCCAGTGACAATGCTTCAAACTCCCCGCCACTGATTTAACCCAATCAGCGGCGGGTATGCAAATACCTGCTTGTTAAGTCGGAACACAACACCCCTCCCCGCTTAGTTCAGCAATTGTCCAATCCGGGATTAGTGTGGGTGACGTAGTCGCGCAAGTAGGCGGGCCGCCGTAAGGTCCTACTGGGCCTGCGTGATTCAGTCTCTCTGGCGTCTTCGCTCGGTGTGGACATGGCTTGGGTTGCTCCGTC
>QLTV01001179.1:1769932-1809902 GCA_003457575.1 Thermophis baileyi | reverse complement strand
TCTCCCACTGCCTTCGTCGCCAGTGTTAGATAGGCGCGGGAATAACAGCCAAGACGAAAGACCCGTTCAGCACTTTAATAACGGCTAGCACTAACTACAGTAGACTGACGGCTGGCGGCAGGGAAGCCGCCTTTATGGAGCTCCCCGCAGCCAGCTTGGCCAGTGACAATGCTTCAAACTCCCCGCCACTGATTTAACCCAATCAGCGCGATGGATGCCACGAGGTGCCTTTGTTCAGTCGTCTTCTCCCACTGCCTTCGTCGCCAGTGTTAGATAGGCGCGGGAATAACAGCCAAGACGAAAGACCCGTTCAGCACTTTAATAACGGCTAGCACTAACTACAGTAGACTGACGGCTGGCGGCAGGGAAGCCGCCTTTATGGAGCTCCCCGCAGCCAGCTTGGCCAGTGACAATGCTTCAAACTCCCCGCCACTGATTTAACCCAATCAGCGGCGGGTATGCAAATACCTGCTTGTTAAGTCGGAACACAACACTTTTGATCATATTGTTTAAGATTATAGGTTCAAGCCTTCCTGAATCCTCCCCTAAAGTTTATGAGGTCTACTAATCCAGACTTTGATGTGCATTTGAACCTGGAGAAATGTATGCTAATTATCTTGAAATTCCTAATGTTTTTTGTTTGTTTGGCTGGCTTTTGCCATTTCGAACTACAGTAGTAACAAATGTGATTTTCATTTTGTACATAGAACTGAAAATCATTCTTAAGTCAGAATTATATTGCCAATTATTATTGAGCAATTATAAGTGCCCTTTACTATACCAGAGCATTAGTCTGTACTTGGGAATAAAAACTAAGATTAATACAAACTTTTTCTGCCCAAAAATAGGCTGTTGTGCCCTTCTGGAGCCAAGTTTCCTTCTTACCTATCTCATATGCATGCATTCATAACCTCAGCTCATGTGGTGGCTATTTTTACGAAATTTGGCTTGTAGGATTTGATTTATTAATGTAAAATGATTCAACTAAATGATGTTTAAAAATGTTTTTCTTTGAATGGTTCTCATATAAAGTTTAAATGAGAAGCATCTGTCTGAGAGGCATTTTTATTTCTTTTTCAGGTAATGTGGATTGCCTGCTATTTTTTTTCCAAAAATTACACACACAACTATACAAAAATGAAGAAAGTATTTGCTTTACTTGTATGTACATTTGAATACATTTAGCTAATAAATCTGTGTGACTTTTAAGAGCTACATTGAGAGCAGGCTTATCATTTTAAAGAAAAAAAATAATAAATTACAATAATAACCTCATACCCAGAAGCTGAACTCAATAGGCTTACATCTATGGAAGAGAATATTTAGCTCAAAGTTGAACTCTGGGATCCTTGGTGCTCTCTGAGTTTGATTGTCTTCTTGCAGACATTTCATTACCTGACTAGCTAACATCATCAGCTAGTACCAAGGACCCCACACACTTACATCTGATTGAACCTAGTTAGAATGTCTTAAATTTCTGACCTTCTCCTATTTTTTTTAAAAAAAGTCTTGCTAGCCTATGATAGACTGATTGTCATGACAAAAGGAATGAAGCTATTATTAATTTGGAACAGATTTTATTTTTCATATACTTATATTAATATAATTTCTCAGCTTGAATCAAACCTTCCTAGTACTTTCAGTCCTTGCTTCGCTGGGCTAATCTACTTTTAGTTCCTTTTTCTAAGTCAGTGCTTGTAATATTTGTTTTCACAATGACTGTATCCCAAAACAGAATGTATGGTCTTTGACAGAAAAGACTTTGACAGGTTTTGATGGCTGAAGGCTACCCACAAGGACCTCTGGACCTTTGGGTTCTTATTGCAGCCTACAGCAAATCATTCAATAGGCTTCTGAGTGAGGGAATTTTAGAATCCATCCACCTTGTAAAGTGGATTGATCAGTCGTAGTGAGGCAAAAGTGGTGGAAGAAGAAATACGCCTTGGGATGGCAGACAGGACTTTAAGACCGAAATTACAACCTTAAAAGAGACAGGGACAAACATGTCTATGGTTTTTGTATAGCCAAGCCTGGCTATATTAAGGCCTTGTGGAGCTAATGTGAACTACATGATAAATGGGCATGATGTTGCTAAGATTTGTTTAAAGTTGAAATTTTTACTTAAAAATAAATATTTGTATTTTCAATATTGAAAAATAACCATTTTTATTTCTTTGTTTTACATCAGGCCTGTCAAACTGGCGGCCCACAGGCCAGATGTGTCATGCGCAGGCCACGCACACCCTGGCTCCGCAAAGGCAAAAAAACATCATGATACATCGTGATACATCATGTGACGTGATCGAGTTTGACACCTGTGTTTTACATTGTAAGAGATTTTTCTTTTTACACATCAGTTGTAAAGCATGCAATGATTGCCTGCTTCACAACATGATCATCTAAAATTCCCCGGATTTGCCCTTCCCTGTGTCCCATAAATGCTAAGCAATGGGAGCAACGTCCATATTTTTTCTCCCAGACTTAAATTTATAGCATGATAAATAATTAACCTTCCTTTCATCTACTCTTCTTCATTCAAGGTACATAAAGTAAAACTAAATATAATTCATTTTTTCCTTAAACCTTCTCGATAGCAGAACTTGCTAGAAAGATAACAATTTTGAAGCAATTGTTATCTTCCGAACTAGCATATTAAATAATATGTCTCTAGGGATCAGTTTTTTAATTTCCTATGGCTTCTCTTGTAATTTCACTCTTACAGAAGTGTCGGTATAAAGGCAGATGGAAGATCGGAATTAATGAATTACACAAAAAGGTTACTTTATATGGAAAATGTGTACCCTTAGATAGTTTGATTTAAAGAATTTGATGTTAGTGTAGAAACTGAAGCTTTTGAGGAGCAAATTAATATCAGAATCAGTAAACCTGACATCATTTGCAATTATTTTAATTGTACATTTAACAGACAAGTAGACCTTACCACCATCACCCTTGATAATACAGTTTTTCCACCTATCCTTTTCAGCTAAAATATATTTTATACATCTCCAAAATCAAAATTCAGTAGCAAGAATGCATGAAATATTAACAAGTGGGCTGTTAAGTTGAAACAGAACTTTATTACTGCTTTCTACTCAGAATATAACCATCTACATATAAAGATCTTGTGCCATATTTTTCTAGTCTTTGGTGGGGGGAAGAGGGAATTGTTTTTAGAAGATTGTTTTGATATGCTATTATTTTATATTAAAACAGAGGAATTCTTTCAAAATCCTCTGGTGAATTTCATAATGTAAGTGCTCCTTTTTTAATATATATATATATATTGAAGCACATTTCCTTTGCAACAGTAATAGTTTTCCCATGGTTTGAAGGAGAAAATGAAATCCAGATTTATAATTCCTAAAAGGAGAAATTTTATCCTGTCCAACATTTAAGTAATATTTCCTGTAAAACATATGAGGCCATCTGCAGAGCTGTTTCCAGACACATTTTGAAGTGGCAAGGGCAACTGAAACAGAGGAGAACGGTGCCTGGCATCTCACCTTTGGGAAATCGAACATTAAAAGGTTTCTAAACAGCCAGAGCTACAATTTTACGTTGTATTCAAGCCTAGCATAGTTCATAATTTCTTTAATCTGTTCACCTTTTATAGAGAGGGAAAGGAAAGAAAACAGAAAAATTCTGCCTGGGAGATCTGGCCTGCTAACTCTGATTAGCAATAAATGGGCCACCTTGTGTGTGTGTGTGTGTGTGTGTGTGCATGCGTGTGTCTTGGCTGCTGATTGTGTTTTATTTTTAGTGCATAGAAATGTTACAGGCAAATCGTCTCTTGTAAAGATTGAACAAATTTAACTGATTTGGGGAGACAACACAGAAATGCAGCATTTTCTATTATAGAGTTGCGTTTTATTGTTAATCTCCAGAGTCTCTTTATGAATTCATGTTAGTAAAATGTTACAACCTCACTATAATATTAACTCCGTGGAAAGACCTGCATTTACCATGTTTTGGTCCTGGAAGAATATGAAGAACTTGCGTATTTTCTGAAGAGATTTAACACAGTTGTATTTTTTTTCCTTCTAACCATGACCTTACCGCAGACACAATTTAAAACTGAACGTCTGTTTGGGTGCCAGAGTTCAAAAGGAAAAGCCTATATTCTTGCTACTTAATTCAAAGTTAACATTTTCTCTGTGTGTGAAGAAACCAAAATATTATATAACAGGAATTATAGGGAAGGGTACAGTCTCTCCTCTCTACCCCTTTGCATTTTTAGTGGAGTTACTACCTCCAATAAAAGTAAAAGTAGAATTTTAAGCAAAAGGTTTTTTGGGGTGGGGGAGATTGCTCTAGTGAAATCTAATGTGGTTTAGGGATGTGGTTTACCATCATTGCCAAGATAAATAGAGGTTCTTATTTTTCTCCATAATAAAAAATATTTTGTCATGACAATGGATAATTTCCACCAAAGTGATTTTGTTTTCCAAATAAAAGGAAATAGTCACAGACAGTTAGGATGTCACTAACAATATTGACTATTTTATTTGGGGAAGCAAGACAGAGACAAAATAATTTGGGGAGCCAACAAAGGATATCATCTAATCAAAAGAATGAAATTATTTCAAACACTGAAAATAATAGCAAGACTTCCAATAAATTTTTGTTATACGCTGTTCAGTGTCACTTTTTGTGAAATGGCCAGCAATATAAACGTGATAAATAAATGAATGAATGAATTTATTGTAAGGCAAAACAAAGCAATTTATATTTTTTTGAATATGCAGGCTCAAATAATCTTTACACAGAACTAAATGGATACAATCTGACCTCGTCCTTTAATCCCTTATAATTCCTATATAAACTATGGTTATCAACCCAGGATGAAACTGTGTGACATGTTCTTTGAGACTCCTGATTTTTCTGCCCTGATACTCATGGTTTAGTGAACCAGAAAAATGTAGTATAGAGAGAACTTCAATACAAGTGTTCTGACCTAGGCTTCACAAAATCACGAAACAGACTCCTTGTCCCGAAAAAAACCCTTTTTATTTGGCTAATGTGAATTCCTAGCATTCACATACAGAAAAGTCCCGGCAATAAGCCTTTCAAGGGTGAATTGCAACAACAGACCTTATCAGTCCTTGGATAGTTGCCAGGCCGATAGCTTCCAGGCGCAACGCTGTACAATGAAATACTTGGCAAGGAGTCTCTGTGAGGCACGGACTCAGATAAGCAAATCTTCACACTAATAAACAAACTAATTGTCTCCTGCAAACACCACTCCCCTTTTGCTCCTATTTATTCCCTATGGAAGAGGCCATTCAGCGGCCACTTGTGCCTTTACTCCTGAGTCGACCTCTGTTCCTTAATTGTTCCCTTCTCCTGACAGCTCTGAGCATGCACACATTGGGAACAGGCTCCAGCTGTTCTTCTGCCCCACTTATCTCCGACGGTAGCTGATAACTGTTGGACGGCCCTGGACCCATCTCTGCCTCCGATGCAGAGCACTCATCAGAGCCTTCCCCAGACTCCAGGACTGGCCCATGTTTCTCCCCAACCTCCTCACTGTCCGAGTCTGCCGCCAGCTCCGCTGGCCACTGGCGGGCCACAACAACAACATTTGAAGCCAGGAAAAGAAGAAGGTATTAGTGTCATATTGAGGGTAACTAATAATTATGTCTGATTGTATGCTTTGACTCTTACATTCTGCTTGATATTATAGACCCAATGACATTGTCTGACTTTTCACTATGACGTTTCCTCTTGTTTAACATCCATACCCATAATAGTTTCCTTTGTCATACAGCAGTTTGAGTAAGCATTTCCCCAGTATCAATTCATTACATAACAGAATCTGGCACTTTGTATCCAATTTTATCTGCATTAGAGCAAGATTATGACTGAACCATTCCATCCTGCATGAAATCAGCAAGAACCTTCAAAACTGTCACTTATATTTATAAGTAAAGAAACACAACAACAGGAGCAACAACAAGTGAATTATAAATGAGGACCGGCATTTTTATTCTGAGGTTGAAGTCAAATACTTTCTCCATATTGTTAGAATACCAATTTTCTTTTACTGTAGTGGTAACCCACTACAATATTCAGTCCCCAGAGAGGCATCCATACCTCGTGAGATTACTTCAGCAGCACATTATCCTCATCACGTATCCATTATATATACACTTTCAGACAAGTGGAAGTGTTTTCTCAAAAAAAAAAAAAAAATCTGGAATCGTGGCTTAAAACACAAGTTTTCTGTCAGAGCAAAGAGAGTAGTTTAAAGAGGGCTTATTTTGTTTTGTTCATACAAATACGTTGCTTTTTTAAAAAATTGTGAGGGACTACATGGCAGTAGTAGGCCATGAGATACATTCAAGGCAGCAGTTCCAAGCACTATATTCAGTGCCAAAAGTTACTTCTGAAAAATAAGGGATCTAACTATTATTTTGTGTAGTGCTTTGAAGGCCAGTTGGTGTTTTAGAGGTGTTATGTCCATGGCCCTGTGTGCTCTGAAGAACCTTTTTTGCCTTCAGATCAGCTTCAACTTGGTATATTAAGTAAATCACAATTGGTTGAACTCTACTACACCCTGAACCATAAATGACAGTGTACAAGCAAATTTTTTGCATTACAAAATAGGCTAATCCCTAAACCACTTGACATTGTGGTCAAGCATATGAATACAGTCTATATATTCTTCATTTTGCAGCATGATACGATAGTTCCTGTGTTACTTCTTCACAATATCGTTGCCTTGACCTTTCCATCTGATATTCAGATTTTTATGGAATTCTCTGCAATGATGTATTTGGAATAAAGTTACTGCTTAGTGTCATTAAGGTTATGCTGAACTTCTGAAGAGTAAAATGTTTGGGCTAAATTTGAAAGATTGATTGCAAACTAAATAATAAAACAATATAAAATAAATCTCAGTCCTCTCTTTCTAAATTTTGAGTGAGTGTGTGTATGAATTGGAGATTTAAATGAAAGCTACCAACTTTTTCTTCAAAACAGTCAATGTCCAGAATGTTTATATATGGCTGTATATATGCGTCTATGTATACTTGTGTTTGTGAGTGCTTCACACACACACACACACACACACACACGCACAAACATTCTTCCCTTTTTCATTTACTGATGAAAATACTGTAAACATTTTCTGTCCAATGTTGAGGCTCATAAATTGAGTCCAGTAATTGTGGAAACCCCAAATTGTTGTATTGACAGTAATTAGAGCAGAGGATTGTAATGTTGAACTTCAGATAGATAGATAATCTTTATTGTCATTTTTTTTACTGTGAGCACACTGGTCCACATTAAAAATGAGATTCTATTGCCTGCTCTCAAAAGAAAGCATATATCTAACCATACATATACATAACACACACACACACACACACACACACACACACACACACACACACGTACATATATATGTCCATTTTGAATACATAGTGGAAAGCAGAAACTTGAGAATTCACAAGGTTGATGCTATATGGAACAAAACTGTGACTGAATTTGGATGTTCGGATTCATGAAGCCTTCACATACAACTTATAAAGACACACTTTTTATCAATTAAAATTAAAGACAGACTTCACTTTTTCTACTTTTCTAACTGTCCAAGGAAGCATTGGCTGTTTTCAAAGACTTCCTCTGGGGTTTATGCCTGAAAGTTATGCAAATCAGTGATAACAAGTACAAAGCAGTAACTTTTGTGTAGATGCAACAGAATGTTTCCACCATATTCAGCAGGCTAAAAACTAAATGGATGTAGGCATGCTTTAGAACAGAGGTCTTCAAACTTGGCAACTTTAAGACTTGTGGACTTCAACTCCCAGAATTCTCCAGCCAGCTATGCTGGCTGAAGAATTCTGGGAGTTGAAGTCCACAAATCTTAAAGTTGCCAAGTTTGAGGACCCCTGCTTTAGAATCATCCCAACTCCTTTCTGCATGGCCAAATCAATTTTAAAGTAGACACTCTATGCAGCAAGCCTTCCCATAATTACAAAAGATGCAATCCACATTTCACTGAAATCAGTGACAAATTGCATAGTTAATTAAAAAAAAAATACTAGCATGTTCCCTGGGATCAAGATATATAGGAATGTAAGCTAGAATAATATAATAGTGTTCTTGGGATCTCAAATAGATTTGTTTTAGCAGTTTCCAGTGATCAAAAATAACATTATTGTTTTGTCTTTTCTGCCTTTTTCAGCATTTACAAAAGGGCAACTCAAAGTTGTTTTTCAGTAATTCTCTCTATTTGTATTTATGTCACTATCAAACTCGTATCATGTCAAAGACTATAAAGGATTTTCTTTTCTTTTCTTTTTTTATTTTCTTCTCCCGGTAAATGTGTCTTTAAGGCATGATGATTAAGGAAAGAAAATGTCCACAGAAGCCCTTGGTTAAATACAGAGATGGAAGGGGCTATTCCATTCCCCTTGACAACGATATCTCTATATTCTGATAACCATCTGCTAGAATCAGATGGTATATGTCTTGGAACATCTGGATAATGGGGTTTCAACTGTAATCTCATTAATTTAATATTTCTGTTTAGGAGATAAGGCTCTTTTATATGAGCTTTCCAAGATGGATAAAGCTTTTGTTGTTCACATAAGGCACAATTCAAAGAAAGTTAAGTATACCAAGTCACAGTCAATGATCCTGCTCCTGACTTTTAAGGCCACTGCTGATTACAGTTAAAGAAAGTGAAGCCCTTGTATCTTAGATGTTTTTTTCCCCCTCTTAACTTTTTCACTAACTATATAGGAGAAAGCTTTCTAGTATTTTAAGAAGGTTTTTCTTATTTCATTTATTCATTTTTTTCAGATCACAGTTATCTTCCATTTTCTTTCCTCGCCATCAATTCCCAAAAAAAGAATATTATAGTATTATACTAGAATAATACTGATATTTCTAATTAGTGTTAGAGTAAGTCTAATACTATATTAGAAGCTGAACCTTCTAATTCTTAGAAAAAGGACAAAAGTTATCCCCTGCATAAACTGAATAATTAATTTGGGGGGAAATTAAGATTTATGCAGCAATCTTTTCTTCTGCTAGCTACTGCTATTATTGGAAAATAAGTTTGGGGATAAGGAATCAGAATAATCTGTTTTACAAACTGAGGCAAAGTTGAAAGGGATGGTGCATGGTAAGATTGTAAAGAACTTGTTCCAGGGGTGAAATGTTCCCGGTTCGCTCGTACCTGTCGGTCACCGTAGAGCCGGTCACCAAGGTAGCGTGAGGCGCTGCCCACCCGCCCAGACACCGCCATTTGGGTTCTTTTACGCTCTGCGAATGCACAGAATGCTTTGTGCATGTGCAGAGGGTAAAAGAACCCAAATGGCGGTGTCCGGGTGGGTGGGCGGCGCCTCACGCTACCTTGGTGACCGGCTCTACGGTGACCGACAGGTACGAGTGAACCGGGAGCATTTCACCCCTGACTTGTTCCCCACCCCTAATCTAAAAATGACATTGATTCCTTTTTTAATCTTTTGAGCAGAATTTCAAGAAGACTAAAAAAGTCTGGATATTATTTCAGTATTTTCGTAATATTCTTGTTTAAACCCCCCCCCCCCACACTCCCCTGAGGCTATATAAATTATTATATACAAGTTATTCCTCGTGTGAACTTTATTCAGCTTCTGCTCCTCATATGCTATATTTGGGCTAATTTAAATCTTCCCATAGAATCCCTTGTGGAAATATGAAAGTCCTTCTGTTTTGTTTGTTTGTTTGCTGCACAACCTGTATCTTTTTTCCCCCACATGCACATAGCAATAGCAATAGCACTTAGACTTATATACCGCTTTACAGTGCTTTACAACCCTCTCTAAGCAGTTCACAGAGTCAGCATATTGCCCCCAACAATCTGGGTCCTCATTTTACCCACCTCGGAAGGATGGAAGGCTGAGTCAACCTTGAGCCGGTGAGATTTGAACCGCCGAACTACAGCTAGCAGTCAGCTGAAGTAGCCTGCAGTACTGCACTCTAACCACTGCGCCACCTCGGCTCTTCATGCGACCCCCCCATGCTCCCCCTGCCCCCCGTGCATGTGCATGTGACCCCCTGTGCTCCCCCTCCCCCTCTGGAGGGCCTCCGGAGCCCGGGGGAGGCCATTTTCGCCCTCCTGGAGGCTTGAGGAAAGCCTCCAGAGCCTGGGGAGGGCAAAAAACAGGCCTCCCGGAAGTTCCGGAAGTCTGGAAATGGGCCTGTTTCCAGCCTCCGGAGGAACCCGGAGCCCGGGGGAGGCTCTTTTCGCCCTCCCGGACGCTCGAGGAAAGCCTCCGGAGCCTGGGAGGGCAAAAAACAGGTCTCCCAGAAGCCCGGAAATGGGCTGAAAATCAGCTGGCCGGTGGGAGGCGCACGTGCATGCGCGGTGGAGCTGAGCTGGGCAACGGCTCGCATGCCCGCAAAGAGGGCTCTGCGTGCCACCTGTGGCACGCGTGCCATAGGTTCACCATCACGGGCTTAGGGTCTTCCAATGCAGCTTACAGCCCTTTATGGAAAAAGAGTTGCCGTGTGTTCAAGCTTTAGAGCAGGCCATGAAACAAGAGACAGTATTGCTGAAAAAGCCAAAGAATACAAAAATAAGTCAATCTTTGCTTAATTGATTATTGAAAAGGCCTTCAGTTGTGTCAACCATATCAAGCTGTGGATTGTCCTAAGTAAAATGGGAATCACAAACATCTCATTGTTCTCATATGAAACCTATACATAGTTCAGGAAACCACAGACTGGGTGGTATGTGATGCATCAGCAAAGGTGGGGACAAAGCTGTATGCTCTCCTCAGAGCCGAGGTGGCGCAGTGGTTAGAGTGCAGTACTGCAGGCTACTTCAGCTGACTGCTAGCTGCAGTTCAGTGGTTCAAATCTCACCGGCTCAAGGTTGACTCAGCCTTCCGAGGTGGGTAAAATGAGGACCCAGATTGTTGGGGGCAATATGCTGACTCTGTGAACCGCTTAGAGAGGGCTGTAAAGCACTGTAAAGTGGTATATAAGTCTAAGTGCTATTGCTATTGCTATTGCTATTTATTCAACCTATATGCTGAATTGAAAGACACAGGATTGGAAAAATATGAGTGTAGTTTTAAAACTAAAAAAAATAAAATAAACATCAATAGCAATAGCAATAGCACTTAGACTTATATACCGCTTTACAGTGCTTTACAGCACTCTCTAAGCGGTTCACAGAGTCAGCATATTGCCCCCAACAATCTGGGTCCTCATTTTACCCACCTCTGAAGGATGGAAGGCTGAGTCAACCTTGAGCCGGTGAGATTTGAATAACTTATGCTATGGTGCAACACTGTTCTGATAATTGAAAATGCAAATAATTTGCAAACTCTAGAACAGGGGTGTCAAACTCACAGCCCATGGGCCAGATGCATCATGCACCGGCCATGCCTACCCCCATTTTAGCGAAGGGGGAAAAAGTCACGTGATGACAATGTGACGATGCGAGTTTGACACTCCTTTAGAATATCAAGGAGCACAGTGGGAAAATGGGACTAAGATTAAATACAAAGAAAACCAAACGAATGAAAACAGGTACAATAACCAGCCTTAGAACTGACAATGAAGACACTGAAGTGGGGGCATATCTTATGCCTGTCATAATCAACTATCAAGAGCAGAAGAGTCAGCAGTCAAGAAATACACACAGATTAGCACTTGGTAGGTAGCAGTGAAGGTCTTGGTCAATGTTTTGGTAAAGGAATCCAAAATTGATTACGTGCCTATACCTACAAAGATCAAGACAATGATCTTACCTGTGACATTCTATAGAAGTGAAGGTTGGACTTTGAAGAAGCAGGATAGAAAGAGTATTGATACTTTTAAATGTATTATTTAGAATAGTAAAATCAATAAGTAATTTGAAAAACTACAAAAAGACATTTCCACCCTAGGTGAATGAGTTTTAAAGTGGTGAATGCACTTTCATTAAAGCAAATGCAGAATTATGCATGTTGGAGCAACAAAACCAAAAACTTCCAGCTGTCACATACATATTAATATGATCTAACCTGGCACTAACTGATTCAGTGAGATCTTGGAGTTGTGGTGAGCAGATCAAAGAAAAGACTGACCCTTTTTGAAGTTCCTTTTTTTAAAAAGCAAACTCTATGCAAGGTATCATAGGGAAATAAATGAAAAGAACAATGACTAAGTATTAATACTCTGATAGTAAACGTGGAGCTGCATTTAGAATAGTTCTGGTCATTACACCTTGAAAATGTTGCAGAGCCAGAAGTCATGAGCAACACAATGAGAACAGCAGATTGCTTGTTTCTGATTGCCTTTTCTATTTATATTTAACAGTATATAAGGGATGATAACATAAAATAATGCATGATATGAAAAAAGTATGGACAAGGAGAAGTACTTCTCCTTTTTTCACAATATTACTCTCTGTGGTGAATCCACTGAGTATGAAAGCAGAGAGAGGAAAGGAAAAGTCACAATCACTTTAAATCAGCGGTTCTCAACCTGTGGGTCGCGACCCCTTTGGGGGTTGAATGACCCTTTCACAGGGGTCGCCTAAACGCACGCTAGCACGCCATCTTGGTGCCACGCCCCCTTTGTCACCTCATCCTGCGCAGGGCGGGGGCAGGGTGGGGGTCACAGCATTAGGAAGGTTGAGAACCACTGCTTTAAATCCTTTCTCAATGATGGCAATGAGGACTGTTGGAATTGTTGTCACTAAGCAATCAGTCACATGATGTTGTGCTTTATAGCAATAGCATTTTAGGTTTATATACTGCCCCATACAGGGGTGGGTTCTGGATCCTTTTGCTGCCGGTTCACTCAGGGTCGCACCGTGCGCGCGCGCCCACAGCAATAAAAAATAGCTTCTGCGCATGCGCAGAAGCAAAATCCAAGATGGCGGCGCCCACGGAGACACCGACAGAACCAGCTCCGTGACATCATCGCCGAGTTATTAACGGTTCTAAAGAACCGAATAGAACTGGTAAGAACCCACCTCTGGCCCCATAGCACTTTACAGCACTCTAGGCAGTTCACAATGTCAAGCCATTATTTTCATGTTGTCCCAACAATCTGGATCCTCATTTTAGCAACCTCAGAAGAATGGAAGGCTGAGTCAACTTGAACCGGTCAGGATCGAACTCTTGGCTGGGGGCAGAGGTTGCCTGCAATATTACATTCTAACCTCCACGCCACCATATCCCTTATGACCATATCACTTACTGATGGAAATTCCAATCCCAACTGCAATTGTAACATGAGGACTACATATAGCCCTTTTTTAAAATATAGATTTAGTTTTGGTTGAAAAAAATTCACAGAAGTAAAATGAAATAATACAGAGTAAGAAGAAAGAGAAAGAAAAATATGAGGTAAGAAAAAAGAAAAGAAAAAAATATATAAAAAAAACTATTTCCAATCTTCCCTTACAGCATTTACAATCCCTAATCCTTTCCTCATCAAAATTGTATCTTAATTCTCTTTTTCAAATACTCAACCTTTTTCAATCAGGAAATCCATAAATCACTGGTTTGTTTCTTTCCAATTTCAACAAAAAAGTCCATAAGAAGTTTCCATGTCTGATAAAACTACTTGTTGTCTTTATTCCTGAACAATCAGGTCAATTTTTCCATTTCCGCCAATTCCATAACCTTTACAATTTACTCCTCCATTTTAGGTAGGACTACCTGTAGTCCTGTTGGCTGTATGTCACCTTCTGCTTCCCAAATGTATTTTCTGTAGCATAGTCTGATACAGAATGCTAGGCTCTAGAGGCCTTTGGTCTCACCTCTCTCTATTCTTATAATCATGGCCCTGTCCCAAGATATGGCTTGCAGTCTTGGAGCTATTAATTGTATGTACATATAATATACTCCCCATATAAGAAATCCTATGAAACTACATTTTGTTTTGCAGATATTGATCAGGTAAATTGATTCAAAGCATCAAACAGAGCTGTGATATGGCCAGCGGCACTATATCAGGTTTCATTGCGTAGAGGAAGAAATTCTCCACAAGTTATAGCCATACTAACAATACAGACTGTATCATATATTTTTAAATATAGGTATATTTGCCTTTTATATGCATATGCAGTATCTAACTCCATTTCAATATCTTACAAATAATTATTTCCTCTGTATGTCAAATCAGTGACTATTTTAAAAAGGGGGAACTGTTCCTGAAGAACAATTATTATATGGTCAGGAACGTTTTGCTGAAACACAATCATGTTCTGTTTTAACTGTATCCATGAATTTCTTTCACCCTCTTTATTATACAATATTCTTGATGTTATCCATAGACTGCTGCTAATGTTGTAGTTGGGACTGTAGTATTTTATGTCACAGGGTAAAATAGGAGCAGTGTTCAATTTTCTTTTTCAAAAAATGCATCCCTTGATATTTTGCCATCTTGTGTCTTTCTAATACACCATTATTTGAGTGTTTTACAGTGCAAATTTGCTTCCGTACCATTTCGTTTCCCAAAGGCCATTGACTACATTACCGATACATCGGCTAACAATCACAGTTCTTCTTTTGCAATTCCGTGTGCCTGCATCAAAAGATTAACATCTTCTAAAAACACTGGAGAAACACGACAATCACTGTTACCAAAGAAAGTTCTTTTTGTCTACAAAGTTTCTGTATTTGTTTTATAAATTGCTACATGTTTATAAATGTTGGTGTGTTTTGTGAGACTGGGGGCTGAAACTGCCATATCTAAAGATGAAGCAACCATGCAAGCAGAGTGGACAAAAGCCAGGAGATGCTCCCTTACAGAAAGTGGTTAAGAAGAAACCAGGTGGTTAAGGAAACAAAGGGAAAAAATGTCACTTGAACCAGACACATGAAGTTGGGACTGAGCACATGGGAAATCCTTCCTCAAGCCCTATCAACAGCTACCAGGCTTGTAAATCAGCAAGGCAAGAGTAGCTGTCACTCTTGTGAATCAACAAAGCAAGAACTTTGGGGATAAAAGGGGTCCTGAAATCCACCCATTCTTTGAGTCATGATTGGATCCAGACTTGGTGGTTTCCATCCCTCTGGCTAGTGCCAGCCAGCCTAATTGAAGATGTGGGTAAGTGTGAATGAGTGTGTGTGCACGTGTGAAAGAGCATATATATATATACATTGTAACCAGTAAAATCTTCTATTATCTTAAATTCAGTGGGTCTCCGTGTATTCTAAAGAACTGTTTGTGGCTCAGTGTTTGGTTGCAAGCAATTTCAGTGTGGCTATTTTTCCAGGGCTACAGTATGAGTGTTTGAGTAAATGACCTTGCTTAATGATGGCAACCAGGACTGCTGGAATTGCTGTCACTAAGCAATTCAGTCACATGATGTTGTGATTTATAGTAATAGCATTTTAGTGTTATATGATTCCCCACAGCACTTTAAGGCACTCTCTAGGCAGTTCACAATGTTGAACCATTATTTGCATATTGCCCCCAACAATCTGGATCCTCATTTTAGCAACCTTGGAAGAATGGAAGGCTGAGTCAACCTTGAGCTGGTCAGGATCGAACTCTTGGCTGGGAGCAGAGGTTGCCTGCAATATTGCATTCTAACCTCTGCGCCACCTTATCCCTTATGACCATATCGCTTATTGATGGAAATTCCAATCCCAACTGCAATTGTAACATGAGGACTACGTATAGTCCTTTTTTTATATAGATTTAATTTTGATTGAAAAAAATTCACAGAAGTAAAATGAAAAAATACAGTGTAAGAGTAAAGAAAAAGAAAAATGTGAGGTAAGAAAAAAAGAAAATAAAAACATATAGAAAAAGATACAAAAAAGAAAGAAAAGACATAAGAAGAAACCATTTCCAATCTTCCTTACAGCATTTACAATCTTACCTTAATCCTTCCCTCATCAAAATTGTATCTTAATGTGTTTTTTTTTCCAAATACTCAACCTTTTTCAATCAACAAATCCATAAATCACCAGTTTGTTTCTTTCCATTTTCAACAAAAAATACATTAAAAATTGGTAGGGCTATGAGTGTGTGAGTAAATGACCATAAGTTGTTGAACCTTGGATTGTCTCATTCTATCATCCATCCATCCATCCATCCATCCATCCATGCATCCATCCATCCATCCATTGCAAACAAATTATGTTAAAGGCTTTTCAGTGGATTTTTGGTTGAATCCACTTTCATAAAGCAACACTCCTAGCCCTCTGGATTTTATATGCCTGAAGGCAAAATGCAATGATAAAAATATAATTCACCCATGAGTTTTGGATCTACCTTCTCTCATTTATTTATAGGAGTTTGTAAGGAAGATTCAAATCAGCCACTTTTCTATTTTTTACCAGCAGCAAAATGCAGAAATCATTAGAGTTGTCTGTTTAAATGGCTCTACTGGAGAATAACTTTATTAAGCATGTGCATCTTATTCCTAATTCCACATTACCAAACAGTACATTTGTTCAATTGAGATATGTGAAATAAAGGCAGATATCCCATCGTTTGTAAAGGTTATTTTAAAAACAACCGAATAATACAGTGCTGTGCAGGGTTAATTTTTGCAGGTAATAATAATAAAATATTTTTCAGAGTGAGATTTTCCAGTTGCTTAGAAAGCAATTAATGTGGCCAATGTATGACCTCCCGTTTTCTTTTAATCACCCTCTATAGCTAGAGTTAAGCTCTCTAGTTCCCTTTTTCTGTAGCAAAAGTCTGCATTTTCTCAGCCTGCTTGAAACTTCTTCTTTGTTCTGTCCTAACTAATTTAGGGTAAGAAACATTTCAGGAACCCTGGACAACTTCTTTGTGTTGAATGTAGCTGGTAACAACAGCAAAATTGAAGGTGAAGTAATATTTGACTTCACGAAGTCCTTGTAATGCCATTATCATCTGCTTCTTGTTTATTTACAAAAAACTGTTCTAATGCCTGCTTAACTTCTCAAGTTAATTATGAACATCCTTGGTTTCTTATTCCAGCCAACTAGTTAGCCTTGTTAGTTTTAAGTTCTACTAGACAACCCATGGTCCATTAGATCATTATTTCAAAGGTATTTTTTTTTCATCTAAATCTTTCCTTATTTTATGGGCAGGCAAAAAAGCAGTGGGAACAGAAGTAACTTCCAACTTTCTGCTGGCTTCCCCCTTCACTTTCCTTATTAGGAAGCTGGCAGGAAGTAGTGAAAATGATCACCTGACCATGGTTTGCCATGGCAGTGATGCAGCAGTGCAGGAGCATTAAGCATATCGGTGTGACAGCAATGAAAAGAAAGACAGTGATTAGGAAACCACTGGAGATAAAAAGTAGTCTGGGATTCAAAGTGAAACAGAACTCAAAAATTAAGAAGGAAACATACAAAGTCTTCCAGTTAAGCAGGTGAGGACTGTACAAGAGTGAAAGGAAAAGGGAGAACACACAAGGGTTTCCTCCCTGTGTATTTGGTGGGTTTCCAGTTTGGTTGAGGAGAAGTCCTTTGGCCAAAAGGGTTCCACCTGTGAAAGGAATCACCCAGTGTGTTGGCCAGTGGGAAGATCTGTGGAGAGTGTGGAAATTCCTTCTCAAGCTCTCTGCTGGTTGGCACAGAGTAGAAGCAAGCTTCTTAAAAATAAATTCTAAATGACTTGGAAGAAATTTTCCCAGGAAAATCTCCAGGGGCAGGCAGCTCTTGAAACCAGGAATCCCTTCAGGATTATAGCTGGAGGTACACTAAATACAGGTGTTATGAATTGGGAGAGGGAGATAAAGTAAAAACTTGTTTGGCAGACACTTCTTTCAAGGTTTCTTCTGTCAATATAATTATGACAGCTGCCACTCTTCAGGCCAAGCCTCCTAACAACTCTAGTTGGAGCCACTGCAGAGCCTTAGCCTTTCTACCCGGATTTCTCTTTTCAGGCCAGTTCTGGGGAATACACAGAACTGAATAATCCTGACAAGTTCTGAAACACAGAGATAGCTACGTATCACAGTCTTATATGGGAGAAAGGAAAATTTTAATGAGAAATTTCCTGGTAAACCCACATGTACCAATAAAAAGGTATACACAAAGAAAGCAAGAATCTCATATTTAGATCCCCCCCCCAAAATGCAATCAGCCTGGTTAAAGTAGTCACTTATCTCACTGATTAAGCTTTTGGGTTCAGGATATGTTCACTGCAGAGAGGATGGCTAGAGAGAGAGGTCATTGAGCTTCCTGTTTAACAGAATAACAGTTGGAAGGGACCTTGGAGGTCTTCTAGTCCAACCCCCTGCTCAAACAGGAAACTTTATACCAATTCAGACAAATGATTGTCCAATCTCTTCTTAAAAATCTCCAGTGTTGGAAAACCTACAACTTCTGGAGGCAACAATTAATCCACTGATTAATTGTTCTAACTGCCTGGAAATTTCTCCTTAGTTCTAGGTTGGTTCTCTCCTTGATTAGTTTCCATCCATTGCTTCCTGTCCTGCCCTCAGGTGCTTTAGAAAATAGGTTGTTCCCCTCTTCTTTATGGAAATCCCTCAAATATTGGAACACTATCATGTCATCCCAGTCCTTCTTTTCATTAAACTCTTTTCATTAAATGGTTCCTGCAACCATTCTTTGTATGTTCTAGCCTCCAGTCCCCAAATCATCTTTATTGCTCTTCTCCACACTCTTTTTAAAGTCTCAACATCTTTTTTATATCACGGCGACCAAAACTGGATGCAATATTCCAAGTGTGGTCTTACCACACTTACTTTAGATGTTTGTAGAATGCCAACCTTGGTCTTTGTTGATTTGCCTTCCTTAAGCAAAGATACATAGGGAGATAAAGGGAAACAAGCTTCTTGAGGAAGACTCTTGTTTTCTCCAGACAAGAATGGATGCTGCTCCATGTTATGGACCTAGCCATTAAATCAGGAATTCTTGATGATGATGATGATGATGAAGACTCTTGATGGGGTTTTACTTTCAAAAGTTCTGCTTCTGTAGGAAAGGGGGCAACATTTTTTTAAGGAAATGAAAGTTGAATTCTGTCTATGGGGTCAGTTTGCTAGATTCTTCAGGCAGGGGTCCCCAACCTTTCCAGCTTGGTGGCTGGGCCGGTGTGAGGGGTGCCCGTGTGAGTGGCAGGTACATGGGTGCACTCACAGCTACATATCAGTCATGCACTTGCTCATTTGTCCTGTGGCCTGGTTTCGAACAGGCCACAGCCTGGGAGTTGGGGAACCCTGTCTTAGGGGATCTCGGGATTCCATACCAATATTAAGGTCTATCATAAGGTGCTTAGAGAATACCATATATGATACATTATTTTTATTTTGATCATATACTAAAAACGAATAATCAACTTTAGCTTTTGTCCAGGTTCCATCCAGGTTTTGATGGGTGTGTCTAAGGAGTCCTACTCAAACATCAGATGGAATATTTTTCTTTCTGAATTGATATACGTAGATTCTTAGTTTAGCTTTATAGCTTGTCTTTGGTGAAGAGGAAAACAAATTCTAGGCAGACAATTTCAAACAAAGCAATTCCAGAGTCAATACCTGGAACTTTAAAAATAATGAAGAATTGTATTTATGCTGAAAGAACTGGATGAATCCTTGTTTAAGGCTCAAATTTTACAGAAATATCTAAAGCTAGCTTAAAGGCCTGTTTTCATACAAAATACATTTTGAATTTTTTTAGACATAAATAATACTATAGATTATTAAATCCTTTTAAAAAGGATTTGGATGGATGGAAGGTATAGATTGCATTGTCTGATTCTTATCTAACTGTTCACTGTCAAAGAGGAACACATAGCAATAGCTTCTCTACTTCATTGCTGAATATAACATTAGATGCTGGTTTTCAACAGCTGTGCAACCACTTAAAAAAACTAGTTGACAGTTTTAGATGCTTCTGGTAACACCCAGCCCTGTTTTTCATTTCCATCAAAACCAGAGAAGTCCTTTAAACCTGCCATAATTTCAGCACAATAATGGGCTAGTGCAAGGTTATATAATCAAAGCACTAACAAAGAACAACAATTATGAAAGCAGATAAATCTCAGACAAGAAAAGTGTTGTTTAATCTGAATTAGTTTTTTCTGTCCTTACACCAATGAGGTTTATAGCTTAGTCTACTGGGATGGGGACAAAAATATATTGGGGTGCAAAACTGCCTATTGATGTCTAGAGTTGTGGCAATATGAACAGACTGGTAGTGTTAAAAAGCCTCTCTTAAACAAGAATTTGGTCTAACTTTGCGTATTTCAGAATCTCATATAAAATACTGTAATATGTCCTACTCAAGGTAATCTCAGAAGTCTCTTAGGAAGTGTGATGAGTGTATAATGATGAAAGTAACGACTTTACAGGTTTTTACTGCTTTTCCTTTGACTCAGCTTCAATAATAAGTGATAACGTTTGAAGCCTCACATTTGGTGACTGTATGTTTAAAATATTTCCTTTCCATATTTATGTTTCCACTTCGTTATTTGAAAAGAATTTTCAAGTTAGATATTTTCAAGTTAGATCATTTGAGATCACTGAAAGTGTAGTTTCATTTTTCTCCACAATGACACTGAGAGGGTAAAAACTACTCTTATTTTTTTTTAATTTTACATTTTATTTTATTTTTAACATCCATCTTATACAAAACTCTTGGTGGTTCTTATAAGTCCTGCAATCTTTGTAGATTTTCTGCCATCATATTTTGAGATTCTACTACTTATTCTAAGTATTGTATGTATTGAGTCAGTATTGACTCCTGGTTGTTGCCCGGACAACTCTCTATAGTTTTATTGACCAGATTTCAGGACTGGTTTGCCATTGTCTGTTTCCTAGAGCTGAGAGAAGGTGGCTGGCCCAAGGTCATCCAGATGAGTTGATGACTAAAGTAGAACTAGTGTCAGGCTGAAGCCATATTTTATTAGAGACTTTGGCCTGCCACACTTTACGTTTGAGAATGTATTCTTGCTGTGGGAATTTGGGAGGGGCTGTTGCATGAGGGATGTAGACATGTAGCCATAACAAATTCCTTTAGATTCTCAAGGTCATCCTTTGTCCAGCACCTGCCCGGAAGCTGAGGGGAGTAACTGACACGTCAACAGAAGGCGACTGGCTAACATCATGAACTTGTGGGTGTGGGGACAAAGGGCTTGATCTTTCAACTGGGTGGAGAAACCCTGGGAGTGTCAGATTCAGGTTTCTCCCAGCCGTGCCAACATGGCTCTGTTATTAAATTGGAACTTTGAGGAATACTTTGCCTCGGACTCTGATTTAATTTTGGATGCTATTTGGAACCCTGACAACTAGGTCATAACCTACCGCAAGGAATGGCCATTGAATGGACCTATCACTCCACATCAACACTGATTGGGACTGTTGTTAAAGAAAGGAGCTGAAGCAGCACAAAACAGTGCCACCCAGCCCCAAATCCCACAACCAGCCCAAAAGGATACCATGATCCATAGTATCAAAAGCCACTGAGAATTCAAGGATGGAGCACTACCCTATCTTGTTCTTACCACAGATCATCCACAAGTGCAACAATGCTGTCTCTGTCCCATAACTGGGCCTCAAACCTGTCAAGAAAGGATCTAGATAACCACATAGTTGAAAGGAGTCATTATACAAGGACAGGGGTGTCAAACTGGCAGCTCACGGGCCAGATGCATCACATGCAGGCCACGCCTACCCCAGCTCCACGAAGGGAAAAACGTTGCAATATGTCATGTGATGGCAACATGACATGACAGTGTACAAGGATATTTTCATCCAATGTATTTATTTTTCTATCTCTGTCTTTCATTTGGACTTGAAGCAGGACTTTCATGCATTGTGCTATTTATATGCCTGTGTGTGACATCAAATGATTACTTGATGAAGTTAATGCCAAAATTTTGGAGAAAGAAGGGAGTCTGACACAAAGCTCTTATAATGTAACAAATTTAAATAGCAGCATATAATTTTGCTACTTCTGAGTTTTTAGAAGTTGTCTTATTTTTAGAATCTTTCAATATGCATAGATTTTTAAAGAGCCTTAAGCTATGATGTTTTATGACTCCTTTCATAAAATTTATATTTAATCATACCTTTAGAAATTGTTCTCATTCTGCCACTCAGTGTTACTAACCAAGAAAAACCCTTCAATTCAATTCTACATTTTAACTATTTTTGTGTGTGTGTTTCAATCCTTGACAACTTCTTAAGTGGTACATGATGTGAATCACAATGAAACATCTATGAGTAACATGTGAGCAGCACTTAAATAAATGTTTTCTGTTTGAAATTAGCTTCACAATTTACTGTGAAAATGTTTTTACATTTCTAACATTGTGATTTGACTTCTGCTGCTAAATTTTTTAGCATAAAAAATGGATTCCTTAAAATGGAAGCCGGGTACTTGACAGTCAATTTTATATTTAGGTGCATAATTAATTTCAACCAGTTCCATTATGTTAACTTTGCAAAATAGAAATCTAAACAGATAGGATTATAAAATCACAGTCAACTCCAGTTTCAGCCAAAATTCAGTAGCCCTAAGCCCTGTTGAGATAAGGACAAACCAATTATCCCCAGTTGATAATTTGGACCAGATTCCATTACTGAATCTGATTGGTGACACTGGAGGTCAGGCTAGTATTCAATTATTTATCTCTACACTTCTTCATTTAGTAAAGAATCTTCACATTCTTTTTCCCTACCAAGATTGTTTACTTCTTTTTTAAGCAGTGACTGATTCAACCATCCCCAAAGTGTTCTGTTGTTCACCAGAACCCATCCAAAAGTTTTCCAGAATTGTTACTTTGAATGTGTTGAAAATATAAAATTATTAACTAAATTATTAATTTCACATGACTGGTAAATAACAATACATCTAGCAACATGGCCAGTATGATACCCCCCTTTGCTTATTTTATTTATTCAATTTATATAGCTTCTATTTCAAACCATTGGAAAGACTCTGGACAGAAAATAATAATAAAAATAATTAAAACACGATAGAAACATAAATTAAATGCAAAGGCTTTTTGGTCTTTTGGCTGAGATCAAATACAATTAGCAGCCAAGAGAAATTATAATCTCTCAGTATCAGCATAACAGGAAACGGGGCCCTTCACACATTCCTGATTCCAGGTCCAGGCACATAGCCAGACCTTCAAGACTTTCCAAAATGCTAGCAGGGTAAAGGGACCATCCTAATCTTGAGAGAGAGGGTATTTCATAGCCAACATAATTTACAACTTATGCAGCTGCATTCTTTCGCAGCTCAGGCTTTGGAATGCTCCTCAAGGGCAGCCCCATGTAGAATGCATTCAGTAGCTAAATGGAAGGTCATAAGGGCATGAGTGACAGTGAGCAAAGCATCCTGTACCAGGAATGCACAACTGGTACACAACCCAAAGATGTGCAACACTGCTACAACCTGGATTTCCAGCAGGAGCTGTGTATCCAAGAGGACCCCAAGATTGCACATTGGGTCCATCATCTGAAACAATGCCACCCATCCAGGACCAGAAGCGAAAAAACCTTGTTACTAGAAGACCCAAGCACCCAAGCTATTCAGTTTTCCTTGGGTTGAACTGAAGCCCATTGTGCCCCATCCAGTAGACATATGTAGATATTAAATAAGAGGGAGGGAGAACCAAGCCCTGTGGTATAAGTTTCAGAAGCAAGAAGAGGGGTATTCAGGGGGTCTTCAGTAGCTATCTATGGTATCAACGTCCTTTTGCTGAAGCAAATATTTTACAATCATTATGTACCTGGACGTGTGACATAGGAAATGATCTGATCTTGCAAAAACGAAGCATGAACACATGTAAGTAGAAACTATAGTTATGCTAATTAGTTCTGTACGTCTAATTACCAATCTAGAATCATCCAAGATTATTAGTTGGACCAATGCATATCATTGCTCTACGAATCAGTCAAGATTAGAATAGATCAGCATGCTTACAGTATCCTGAACTGGTCTATAAAATGATTGCACCTGTTGTCTGGAGAGCTCTAAATTGTACAATAGTCTATGTGCATAAAGAAAGCTTTATTTATAAATATGAATAAAGAAAACTTTCTTTTTAATTTTGTAATTTGTGCTTAGGAAAGTTATTAGAACAAAAATATGATAGAGGGACAAAGCCCATGAATTTGTTCATATATTTTTGCATTTCTACTACGTGGACCATAATGTATATTCCAATGAGAATGAGACTATACAGTAGGAAAGAAAAGACAATTTCCAAGGTGAGAGCCGAGGTGGCGCAGTGGTTAGAGTGCAGCACTGCAGGCTACTTCAGCTGACTGCTAGCTGTAGTTCGGCGGTTCAAATCTCACCGGCTCAAGGTTGACTCAGCCTTCCATCCTTCTGAGGTGGGTAAAATGAGGACCCAGATTGTTGGGGGCAATATGCTAACTCTGTAAACCGCTTAGAGAGGGCTGTAAAGCACTATGAAGCGGTATATAAGTCTAAGTGCTATTGCTATTGCTATAATTTTATGAATTCACTGACCATTTTATTTGAGAGACTGCAACTAGTGTGGCAACATGAAAATTGCAAATTATATTCATTGGCATATGCTTTCCTTGTAAAGATTATTTGCAGTGATGTGAATTCGTTGAACTATAATTCTGTTCCTCAGAATTAATACTGACTTAATTAAGCTGGTGGTCTCCCCAATAAATTTCAACTCTGCTGACCAAGTGAAAAAGCACATGTATCTGTGCCAGGAGGATACATAATTTTAGTTAAATCAGTGTCATTGACAATTCCATTCAGTTAAATATTCACTTACATCTTATCTCTTAGGAACTGTATAAGTCTATAACTAACAGAACGTCCTTTAAACTATCAGCAAAATTGATTGATATTTCCTCTATATGGTACCCTTTCTTTTTCTGTAGTAAGGAAACATTTATTCTCATATAAAACAGCAATTATAATAATGCAAGTAATAGGCTTAGTTTGGTTTGCATGCTCTTGTCAGCAGAGAGGCAAGCACAAATTATCACTCCTTTACTGGTATGAGATGTATAGGTACTGTATGGATGATATAGATATATAGTTTCCCATATTGTAATATCCTAATGCATTTTTCCTCTGTATTGGTACATATCTACGAGTCAAATTTTTCTCAATATAGACCAATATTCTGAAGGACTAACAGCTATTGAAACAGAAAATATACTTGTATATTTTCCAGTCTGGGAGCTTCAATAGGAAATTCAGCATCAAGTCATCTACACATAGAACAACTACAGTCAGCATTTAACTGTGCTGAATTTTATAGAATGGTTCTCTTGTGGGTGGTAGTGATATATTTTAAGTGAATGGAAAAATGCAGGAATTATTCTTGAAATTATTGACAGGTGCCAGAGAGGAGAGGCAGAAGAAACATTTTGATCCTTGAGAATCACAATGTAACCGATTGGGATAATCTCCAGTCTTTCCAGATGTTGTTTATGTTTAAGACATATCTAAGCTCACATTGTAACTACACACAAATAAGGTTTCTATTTTTCTTCCAAGATGCCACTCTAAAGATATTTCTGAGATGTTGTCACTGTGCTTCAAAGATCAGAGATATGCAGGAATATAGGGAGAACCTAGATTTCCTGTACGCAACTAGGTAGTCAAAAATATTTTCCAGTTTAACTCCTAGGAATCAACCATGTGAAATCCATATTAGACATTCTATAGCAAGGTTAATAAATTAATGACTGTTTTGGATTTCTCCTAAAGTGCCTTTCAAGTTGCTGCTGATTTTTGGCAGCAATGTATTTTTTTTAAAAAAAAAATATTTTGAATATGCATTCATCTATTTTCAGTTATAGCTTCAGCATATTATCAGTAGTAGTAATATTTTAGTACTATTGGCACTAAACCAATTTCAAAAATAAACTTCAAGCTCTTGATCCAGCTCTATTATTACCAGCAATAGACATATTTTATTAGTCTTGGCAATAAACAACTTGATCCAGCTCTAATCATGCATATCTAGTCCTCTGCAATAACTGGTTCGCATAAATATAAATGCATTTTCTCCTGTTCCAGGAACACAGTAAGTGCGGCCTGCAAATTCACTGGATCCCAGATGAATCCTGAAACACTACTGATGTTAATGCTAAACTGCACCTATATTCTTTACATCCATAATTGCATATATAAATTCATTTACTTTATTTTGAATGGAGGGTTCGACTCGAGTAGAATTCCAGCCATTTGTTTCTTGGTTTCAATTGCCTTTCACTTACACTTTGGCTAAAATAGCAGTGGGTTGAATAATTACCAACAGCTTGATTGCTGCGGCTTTTCTGATTCCATGCTCATTTCTTTTCCATGTATTCAGAATTCTCTTTCTACAATTTTGAGTTGACACTAGCATATATCTATAAAATACTTATAATAAATCCAATAAAGCTGTGGGGTTTTTTATTCGTGTATAATAATACTCTGGATAAATCTTAAGCTTTCTGGGTCTTATGTGACACTAAATTAAAATCTGGTCTTGTATGGCATGTTCATTCCCTTCCTTGTCCCCACTGTCTTTCATTTGATATCAGAAAAATTACCAGGGGAATATCAACCTATATTTCTGTCTTTGAAAAAATTCATACACACCAATGCTGCTGGGCAGTCTTCAAGGTCGTTCTTATAATGCTTGAAAATTATCCCTCCAACGTCTAATCAGTTTTTTCATTTGTGGTCCTCTATGTTCTGATTTCTGAAGTTTTCTTGCATAGATCAGCTTTTAATCAATCAATCATTCTACACTTGTATAGCACTTTCATGCTATGGATCTGAAGAATATTTCCAGACAATATGATAATGTGGACAATCACATAAAAGCTATACCAGGGTAAATTCTGAACCTAGAATGCAAATTGTACTTCAATTATAAATCTTTCCATTGCCAAATCCTTTTTTTTTTTTCTAATTCAGGGATCACCTTTAACAGAATAAACACATAACTGACAGCGGTAATTAGGCTTGTATAAATGATTTCAGTACAGAAATAATAAACAATACTTTAAAAATACAAAATTAGATTTACATTTATAGAAAGCCAATAAATTTTGAACCATAAATATACCATCCAGAGTATGAAATAGCTGTATTTGACTGATAATAAGTCAATGTAGCGATGAAAGAAAAGTAAATGCAGCAGCGTGAAACTATAAGATTCTTAAACACAATGCTACAGACTAGGATTTCAGAATTGCCTTGACTATTGGAGTCATATTGTGGCTTCTATGGAGTTGCAGGAAGGTTAAAAAGTCAAAATGGCAGCTGTGACTACAAAGTTGAAGACCCCTCTCTATTTTTTGAAACATATTTTTGATTGTAAAAAGGTGAGAGGCTTTGATTACACAGTCATTTTGCCATTTTGACTTTTTTAAAATATTCCCCCTGTTCATATTCCTGATTAAATGAAAACTTAATTCTTTCCCAGCCAAATAGCAATAGCAATAGCAATAGCACTTAGACTTATATACCGCTTTACAGTGCTTTTACAGCCCTCTCTAAGCGGTTCACAGTCAGCATATTGCCCCCAACAATCTGGGTCCTCATTTTACCCACCTCAGAAGGATGGAAGGCTGAGTCAACCTTGAGCCGGTGAGATTTGAACCGCCGAACTGCAGCTAGCAGTCAGCTGAAGTAGCCTGCAGTACTGCACTCTAACCACTGCGCCACCTCGGCTCAAATCCTCCAAGCCCTTTCTTTATCAACAAAACTTCCAGTTTCTCTATTTCTGCTGCTATCTAATTTTAAGATCCTTTGCACCTACAAGTTATTCTCTCCATAAAGAGTGGCTTCACCAGTTAGGCAAAGTACTTCAGGCAAAAGCATCGATAGAATACGATATTTTTTTAAAAAAATGAAATGAGCATCATAATGTCGTAACGGTGTCTTGCCCAGTTCTCCTATTATAATTTGCCTGGCTTATAGATGTCCATGGCTGCAGAAACAAAAGGCTAGTTGTATATCATTAGCTGGTAATGCAACCAAATCTGTTTTTTTACCAGACTGTTTTTTAAAGATCAACTTCCATGCAGGATGGCTATAAACATGATCTTTGAAAGCACTATTGGTTTGAAAATTCATTTCATATTCTATCTTTACTAATATTACTTGGAATGAAATTTTTATTAAGAATAAAATTATATATATAATGTCATTGTAATTTTTCTCTCCTTTCTTTTTCTCTCAATGACTTCATAAAATTGTAATAACAAATATATAGAGATAATCTAACTCAGAGGTGTCAAACTCGCGGCCCACGGGCTGGATATGTCATGCACTGGCCATGCCCACCCCCGGTTTAGCAAAGGGGAAAAAGTCATGATACATCACGTGACGACAACGTGACGCCACGAGTTTGACACCCCTGATCTAACCTATTAAAATATGCTCTGGGTTAGTTGATTGGTTGGTTGGTTGATCAGTGCAGGCTCTTAGTGAGAAGATAGATTTTTCTCCATGATAATTTCTTCCTGGTCTTTCAGGTCTTCCAATGGTGCACCTCTCAGCTGTAACAGGATCTTTGTCTTCTTCTCTTTCCTTTCACTTTTCCCAGCTTGAGAGCATTCTCCAGAAAATTGGGTCTCTATGTAATGTGTCCAAGGTGGTATAAATTGAGCTAGGTCATTTGTGCCGCAAATGAGAACTCTATGATTTGTTCAATGTGTTTGTCTTGTTAGCTGTCCATGGTATTCTCAGAAGTCTTCTCCACATCAGCATTTCAAAGTATCAATACAGGTACTCCTTGCTTAATAATTGGTCACTTAATGAACATTCAATTTTATGACAGACCTCCAAAATGTTACTTAGGACCTGTCATTAAAGTTACGACTGTCACGCACACATACACATGCCCATGGTCATATGATTGCACTTTGGATGCTTGTCAACCAGCTAATTTACAACCAGTTGCAGGATCCCATGGTCATGTGACTGTGATATGCAATTGTTTTTCCTGGTTTTCAGCAAAAAGTGATCATGCAGGAGAATGGATTCACTTAATAATCACATTGGTTTGCTTAATGAGCACATCGTTTTCCCAATGACCGTAGTGAAAATGGTCATAAAATTGAGTCAGGTGATGTGGTGACCTGCTTAATGACAATCATGACAATCGTATAACCAAAATTCTGAGTTCAATTGTGGTTATTAAGTGAGGATTACCTGTAGTTTTTCTATCCTAGTTCTTCAAAATCCAAGATTTTCGCTTCAAGAGAGTGTCATAAGCCATTCCTTTCACGATTCTGCTCTTTGTATATGCAGACATATTGAAATGAATATTTATCTGAATATTCATTTTTCTATCACTACTCTACCAAGGCCTAGTCTGCAATGTATTTCTTGACTGCTGGTTCCTTTGCTCTCAATCCTAAAAGGAGGAAACTATCCACCTCTTCAGTATTTTTATTATCTGTTTTAAGGCTGGTTGCTGTATGTATTTTCAGTAGTTTGTGCTTTTATGTATTTAATTGCAAATAATTTTTAAAAAATTAAAATATGTTTTCACTTCTTGACTTATATTACTAGATTTTGCAGATCCTTTGCATTTTTGGCTATCAGAATAGCGTCATCAGCAAAGTGGAGAATTGGGTGCTTAATTAATTGTACTTTATAATGTGGTAGCAGATTTCATGGTAGTTCTGGAAAAGTGTTGCATGTTACAGCTTCAAATTTAGCAATAGCAATAGCACTTAGACTTATATACCGCTTCATAGTGCTTTACAGCCCTCTCTAAGCGGTTTACAGAGTTAGCATATTGCCCCCAACAATCTGGGTCCTCATTTTACCCACCTCGGAAGGATGGAAGGCTGAGTCAACCTTGAGCCTGGTGAGATTTGAACCGCCGAACTGCAGCTAGCAGTCAGCTGAAGTAGCCTGCAGTGCTGCACTCTAACCACTGCGCCACCTCGGCTCTTTAGAAGAACATTGTTTTTGCTGACAGTTCCATAGTAGTGGCAGCACTTGTTTGAATTTATCTAGGCTTAGAAACTTGTAGTTAGTACTTTGACAGGACATCTCCAGAGATTAATAGCACAATTGGCTGATTGGGGAGTCAACATATATCCTGAAGGAGGCAATTACAAGCCACTTCCATTTTGTTGCCAAGAAAACATATCCATACGCTTAACAGGAAACAAACTGAACTCAAAAGAGATGTTATTGTTAACACTATAGTTAGCATTAAAAAAATATCAAAGGGTCAGTGTTCACAGTGTTCATACTGGAAGCTAGCTGGAAACCAGTACATCTCAGAAATCAGAGGTGTTACATGCTGCTGCATTCTGGGCCAGTTGAAGCTTCCATGTGGATTTTAAGGGCAGGCCCATGGTTTATATTAGTTTTTATCTTCTTCTTTTAAAGGTTTTAATAAAAAATATATATCCAAAAAAGGCAGTCCCATATAAGGTAATTTTTAATTCACCATTAATCAACTAATTTTATTAGTCAGGTTTTTAGAAATCTAAAAATAAAATATATAGCTTTCAAACAACTTTGAAAGTATAAAGCAGATTTTTCAGTTCAACTATATAATGGGATGTAGTAGTGGGCATTTATGTAACTGTCAACCCACGGGCTAATGAAAAAAAATGTTTGGGAGTAGTTGATGATTAATATACTTCTAAAAGGATACTTTTTAATAATTTAAAGATGAAGAATATTATTACCCAAAGGAATAGCTGTGTTAGTTTTTGCATCAAGAATAGCAAAGAATCTTTTGGCACCATAAGGATTAGTCATTTATTACTAAACAAGACTCAACAATCCACTTCATATATTCCATAGATATACAACTGTTGTAGGTTGTGTTGAATAGCCAAGGAACACATGTACTATCATCAGGAGTCTTATGGGTTAAAGGTATTAGCAAATGATAGTCTGTACAGCTACTCATAATCATAGTTGGAGACTTAAGTGTTTCTTAAAATGACAAGTTGAATCATAAAAAAGTGGTATATATGATATGTTATTTATGTTTCAGGGAACCTATAGCAAGCACATGGCATGACAGTTCTTAAGATGAGAGGTCTTTGCTTTTCTTGCAGACATTTCATTAGCCAAACTAGGTAACATCAACAGTGCTAGTGTTCTTCAGTTACAAATTGCTAAAACGATCAGACCAAAAATCATTCCAATATTTTGGAAGCCCTGAGAATTGCTTATCTTGCTTCCAAAATTTGAAATCAGCAGTGCGTTCTCAAGCTTTGTCTTTGAGGAACTGCAGAGGGCAAATCCACATTGTTGGCAATTGCATGCATACTTTGGCAATCCATCAGGGCCAAAATGTAGATGCCCCAATCATGCAAAGTGATGAAACATAAACACAGAGATCTTCTCTTTCCTAAGCAATGCCTCCATATGAACATTGCTTGGATACGGGCCAGAGAGGGCCCTTCGGTACTCTTGTGTCATGCTCACAGAAAAGCTGTCATAAGAATTAATTGGGTCATAGTAGTACTCATATAATGGTCTAAAGTTCAAGTTACAGTTTAATCCAGTAAAATATCTTCTGGCAGGAATCATAATTTATAATACTAATATCTAGTATTATAAATCCTTTGTTTACATCAGTAATGTAAGAATTTCTTAATCACACTTCATACTTCCCATAGTCAAGCTGCTCTTTTCATTTGGGGCGGCTGAGAAAAATATGTGTATATAAATTGCCATGATTCTGTTTTATTTCTTCTTCAAAGAGATATCAATCAAATAATTAAAAAGAGGCTCAAACTTTTATTCAAGAATACCTAACCAATAATCATTCAGAAATCTCTCTATTTTTTATTTTTAAGACACATTTTTGTTCATGTTTAAGTGCCCTTAATTTAGAAAACAGGTTTTGTTTTGTTTTTACTTTTTTGGGGTACTGGCAGTCAGTCAGGGCCAGCTATTGGCAGTTGCCGACTTCTGACTGGCCCTTGGCAAAACATTTGGTCTGATCTCTTCTCTGAAATTCACTTGCCAGCTGTGCAAGTTCTCCTCAGTGCTCATCTGTGCTTTGGAATTGCTTCTGGCCTGAGGGTTACTGTGATTGATCACTTTGGTAGATCTTGAAGAAGATGTAGAAGATCCAGCTAACCACATGAGCCACAGAAAAATCACTGACTTGCTTATCATAAAGATCTGGCACCTTTTATTCTTGCCATAGCTGGAAGATGGAACTCTCTATGGCCGTAATGCTGAAACGTTACGGTTATGATGTGGAGGTCAATGTTTGAAAGCCGGCCATCAGAAATATGGCCATGACACACAAAATCTCCATATAAATGCCTTTGGTTCCTAAGTTTGAATAAAACTCTCACTTCAATAACATATATGGTAAAGCTGTTTTCATAGGAAATTCAATGCACTGTATAGTGGGGGATGTTTTGGGTAATTTTCCAACCTTCCACAAGTTCTTTTATTGATTGATATGTATTTTTTTTCTATCCAATAAATTCTGAGATAGAATTGGGAAACCTGTTGCTATCCAGAAAATTTGGCACTGAAACGTCTAGAACTCCCAGCCTACATGCTGACTGGAAATACCTGGAACTTGAGTTGTAATACATCTGGATATCACCAGCTTAGTCTACTTGAACAATGTCACTGAATCAGAACAATTAACTCCATATAAGTGTTACATCTATGCCTGCCTATATTTATCATTTTCAAATATGTCCTTTTAATCACAGCATTGTTATTGACAAGGCTGCTTCATGCATTCAGCTCTCCACCCTTAAAACAAAATCTCAATACCAAGCACAGAACAAACATGACAATATATATTTCCCCCCGCCCACACACACACAATTTCTTGGGTATGATCCACATGGAAAATTGTTCTGTTATATTTTCAACCCAAGAAATTCCAATAATGGTTATGATTAAAACACTGTATAATTCTGAAGTTTTTTCCCCCAGATAGAAATGTAAAATATTTTCAGTTTTTAAAATATGCATTGTAAAATATCCATATAAATAATATGATCTATGAAGGGCAGCATAAGAACCCTAGAAGAACATTAATGTAAGATATTAATGCAATATTTTAAGCTTGCAGTTTGGAAGATACATGTCATGACCCCCTCAGTTTTCTTCATCTCTTAATCGCATGTAATTCAAATGTAGTTTCTATCTGAGTGGAACATCTGACTTTGTTTTACAAGTAATTCATTAATGAGTCATCTACATGCCTTAGGTGGTTTATATCCATTATCTTCACTTAACAGTTTGGCCTCAGGATGCCTTTCAATATAAATAATCTTCCAAGATGCTTGTATAGCAGAACCATGTTTCTTTTTATAGTAAAACTGAAATTAGCTAATTTTATTTGACTTTCTTGAGATAAGCATGAATTATAAAATACTGTACATCTTGGCATGAAATGGACTAATATGGAACGCTCTGATACACTCCCCTCAAATACACTGAACATATGTTCCAGTCATTTTCCCTACATGACTTTCAACTGGTCAGGTAGAGTTTTAAACTAGACCTTGATGGATGAAGACTCATTGTAAATTGGATCTCGCATTTCAGAAGTAATTCTTTAACACTCCTGAGACTTTCTCTGTCATTTGTACACTTCAATGTGTAGATCCTCTGAGAGGTCAGGAGGATTTAGGTTCAGGATTATCTTTGGAGACATCCCCCCAATCAGTTCTCTGAAATTTTTGTTAAAGTTAACTGGAGAATAGCAATAGCAATAGCAATAGCAATAGCACTTAGACTTATATACCGCTTTACAGTGCTTTACAGCACTCTCTAAGCGGTTCACAGAGTCAGCATATTGCCCCCAACAATCTGGGTCCTCATTTTACCCACCTCGGAAGGATGGAAGGCTGAGTCAACCTTGAGCCGGTGAGATTTGAACCGCTGAACTGCTGAACAGTCAGCTGAAGTAGCCTGCAGTACTGCACTCTAACCACTGCGCCACCTCGGCTTCTAAATGTTAACTTTGTTAAAAAGAAATCTATATTCTAAATATATTGCACCAAATTCATAGCATATTTGCTTTCCCATGTGTGTCTTAGTATGACTAATATGGATGGGAGACAACAAGTTTTGACTGGACTCTCGCAAGACAGAATGGCTTTGCGTGCATGCAGTCCCAAGATCCAGGATTTTGTCATCTTTAGTTCTGGATGGAGTGGCAATATCCCAGATGCATCCAGTCCATATCTTGGGGGTTATCCTGGACTCGCAACTCCTGCTCAAGGAGCAGGTGAAAGTCATGGCAAGGAGAGTCTTTGGGTTGTGTACCAGTTGTGGCCTTTCCTGAATCAGGAGACCCTGCACTCAGACATTCAAGCCCTAGTCATCTCATGGTTGAATTATTGCAATGCTTTCCATATGGGGCTACCCTTGAAGAGCATTCAGCGCTACGGCTGGTGCAGACTGACATGTGCAGTTTCTGGAGACCCTAGTATGACCCATATTACACTGCTGCTCCGTGAACTGCACTGGTTGCCAGTTTGCTTCCAGGTGCAATTCAAGGTGTTGGTAATCACCTTAAAAGCCCTTCAAGGCATGAGTCCAGGTTACTTGAAGAACCATCTCATCCCAATTTTAATTTTATTTTTCAAGGTATTTCCAAGGCAAAAATGTGTGTGTTCTGTCCCAGCACGGCAAACCCCCAGAAAGCGACACACACACACTGTTCTTTAAACAAAAAGGCTTTAATACTAATAATTGCTTAGTATTAAAGTGAATACTAATTCTTTGCCAAAGTGTTTGTTTTCAAGCACAGAACACTTTGGCCGGGATTCCAAATGTGAAAGAGACAAGCAGGTCAATTAGTCCGTCAAATAATCATTACTTGCTGAAGTTGGCCAAGAGCCCGGACTGGAGTTAATCCAACTGATAGGGACGAGGTTCAGAAGGCAGCCAAGATGAATGCGTGCTCTGGCATCAATCAGAGGCCCCTCCTCTTCACTGGAGTCACGGAACTCCTGCTGGGGAGGTGCAGAAGGCCCTGATTGCGCATCGTCCTCTGGCCCTGCTTCCTCTTCGCTCTCGGACTCCGGTGCCGGCGCTACAGACCGCTCTTGCCACCCTATGGACTGTTCCTGTTCGTCCGGATCCATGAGCAGCTGCACGGGACGGGGGCAAGCCACAACAGTGTGTGGGAGAAGAGAGGAACAGTATGAGAGGATTAGGATATGGATTGTGGTGGCGCAGTGGTTAGAATGCAGTACTACAGGCTACTTCTGCTGACTGATGGCTGCCAGCAATTCGGCAGTTTGAATCTCAATGGCTCAAGGTTGACTTAGCCTTCCCTCCTTCCGAGGTCAGTAAAATGAGGACCCAGATTGTTGTGGGCAATATGCTGACTCTGTAAACTGCTTAGAGATGGCTGTAAAGCACTGTGAAGCGGTATATAAGTCTAAGTGCTATCGCTATTGTCATTAGAGTTGTGAAGTGGCAGTGCCGGCACCCAATCAAGGATGAATCTCAGACTTCATTGTTATATTATCTGGTAATATCAGTAGAGAATTTAGTACTTCAAGTATTAGAGAATCTACTGCCAGGCCATAGTTATTCAAGACCTTCTCTAGCACTCACTCAATCTTTAAGCGAGACAGTTTTTGGATGGTGGGCAGTATTGCATCTTCCCTAACTGATTTAATAGAACAGGTGGTATTCTTTCAGTCTTGAAGCATCTTTCCTGCTCTTGCATTTATGCATGGTAAATGCAAGAAAATGCAAGCCCAGAACACATCTGGCTGCTGCTTCTTTCAGCTGACTCTACTTTGACAGAAATATGCAGGAACTGTTATCTAGGCAAATGGGCTGAAACACTTTTTTTAAAAGTCCAAAACAATGAGTTAACATTTGGAAGCGGCTCAGGCAGAGACTAATTCACTGAAATTTAAGACACAGAAGGAGGTATAGCAGAACCAGTCTGCTATTATAGTCAATCTTAGGTTTTTTTTTTTAAAAGTAAACTTTAAACTTCCCAGATAATTGATTTCCTGGTCTGGTCTGCCTAATGGAGCTGACACTATCTGAGTTTAGAGAACAGAACACTTAGCAAATTGCAGTGCAATTGATACAGGTGCTGCCATTTTATAAGTGGCAGCAGGTGAAATGGAGGACTATTCAAACATATTGTCTTCCATCTGAAGGTCCCAGCAAGAGACGTTTTATGTAAGGATGCAAATATCTGAAAATACAGGGAATCCTTGATTTACAACAGTTCATTTAGTGACCATTCAAAGTTACAATGTGCGTGAAAAAAGTGACTTATGACCGTTTTTCACACACATGACCAATGCAGCATCCCTATGGTCACATGATAAAAATTTGGATGCTTGGCAACTGGTTCATATTTATGACAGCTGCAGTGTCCCGGAGTCATGTGATCCTCTTTTGTGACCCTCTGACAAGCAAAGTCAATGGGGAAGCCAGTTTCACTTAACAACCGTATTACTAACTTAACACCTGCAATGATTCACTTAACAACTGTGGCAAGAAAGGTCATAAAATGGGGCAAAACTCACTTAACCAATGTCTCGCTTAACAACAAACATTTTGGGCTCAGTTTTGGTTGTAAGTTGAGGACTACCTGTAAGTTTCCATTCTTCTAATGTATAAAGTGTCAGAGTTTCTGTTCCTAAAAAGGAAATATTACTACTCTTCCCCCCAATGCTTTTCTGACCTCAATCTGTGTAAGAGTACTAGACAACAACATTTTAACTTTATAGGATGCTTCATAACTGTAACATTTACTATAATAATAGCTTTGTGCTTTCTGTATGACAAGGAAAGAATACCGCTACACTTTGAGTCTGACTATAATACAGCTTTGTTCTCTGTTCTTTTGAACAATCTTGTACCCCAATGTAAAATTATATTTTCATATAAATTGTGACTGATTTTCAATACCATTACCTATTATAATATTTATATTTTAGTTCACTGTCATAATTGGATTTAATTTTGGTCTCGTTACAGCAGTCCATTGCATTCATGAAGCTAATTCGCAGTGCTTGTAAATAAATCATGATTCAATTCCCTCAATGCCATTAATTCCACATTCTTATTCCAACATTATAGCTACTAGAGATCTTCCAGAAAATGCCATTGCATATGCTCATTAGTTTTCTTTTCAATTTACAGCAGTAGACCATCATTATCTTTTAGGAGGCAGACTAGCCACTGTGTGCCCCTAATCGCTGTTGAATCTAACTATTATATTTTCTGTTTTCTTGGTTGCATTTATGATCAAAGAAAAACACTTGTGTTTTTCAGAGTTCCTATGGTAGTAGCTGATTTTTCCTATTTGCCTGTTCAGAAGTCTTTTGAACTGGGCTTTTGAATGAGACACCTTGTTTTGATTCTAACGTAATCCTATCTTATTATCTAATTTAGTACTATTTTGTAAATCGTCTTCTGCTCAATTTCTAATGGCAGCTTTTAGCATTACTGCAGTAGGTAGCAAAGTTAAATTGAATGCAAGGGAATTAGGAGTGCCAGAAAACTTCAACCCATGCAAATCCCTATGCGAAACTGAATTTGGAAACTTATTCTCACTTTCATATTAAACAGAAATGAGGGCCAACTAATGTGTTTTCAGGTGCAGAAGGTTTTTGGTGGGGAGAATGTATTCATTTGGTCTCTGGCCACATGAACAAGTCCCACATATTTCTCCTAAGGAAAGCAGAACTGAGTAAATAATAAGTATTCATTTATTTTACCACTTTATAAATCCTTAGTAAGACCACGCCTGGAATACTACATCCAGTTTTGGTCACATTACAAAAAATATGTTGAGACTTTGGGAAAAAGTGCAAAGAAGAGCAACTAAGACGATCAAGGGCCTGAGACAAAAACATATGAAGAACAGTTGCAGGAATTGGATATGGCCAGTCTACAGAAAAGAAGGATTAGGGGTGACATGATAGCAGTGTTCCAATATTTGAAGGCTGCCACAAAGAAGAGAGGTCACCTTATTTTCCAGAGCACCAGAAGGCAAGAGAAGAAACAATGGATGGAAACTAATCAAGGAGAGAGGCAACTTAGAATTAAGGAGAAACTTCCTAAAATTGAGGACAATTAACCGGTGGAACAGCTTGCCTTCAGAAATTGTGGGTGCTTCATCGCTGGAGGTTTTTAAGAAAAAACTGGACAACCACTTATCGAAATGGTATAGGATCTCCTGCTTAAGCAGAGGGTTGGACTAGAAGACCTCCAAGGTCCTTTCCAGTTCTATTCTGATTGAATATTTAAGAAACAGAAAAAGCATTGTTCTATTGTGTAGTTTGGCCCTCGGTTAGCCATCCATATTTTGGGAGACAATATGTTTAGGTCAAACATGTATGAACATGGGAACCTTGTCAAAGAGGAGCAAAGATATTTGAAGATGGGGGAATTATTTTCTCCAAAGGTCTAATAGCAGGGCAAAAAGGAGAGAGCTTTCCTGTAGTACTCAGAATAATAACAAAGGTACAACTACACCAAACCTATTTGTCAGCAGACGTAGAACATCTGTAATTCACTTGTGTGACAGAACCAGCAGCAACAGCTGACAAAACCTGGCTTTATTTCTCAATTCATACTAAGCTCTTAAAGAATCATTGCTGCTCTTTTTCAAAAGAGTGCTAAAGAGGTGCATATAAGGAAACTCACATTGGGTTCTGTGGTTCTGTCATGGGTACATGTCTCTGGGTAAGCCAGATGTCTGAGATTAGGAGATTAGGACCTGGTTAGATCTTCTGACTTTAATTTCTCTCACATAAAATGTCCCTAATTATGGATATTTATAATGATATCATTATAAAGCAAGGGAGAAAAACACTACAGTATTTCAAACTGAAACAATTTAAGATAATCTGAAGCTATTTTAGCTGAGTGCCAGAGATGTGCAACAAAGACAATGTCTTATTGAGGAGATGAGTTTTCACCTCCTTAAAGGAGCCAGTTAAAAGGCTTGGCCTGAAAAGCTCTGCCTTGGTACAGAAGAGCTCAGTTATGGGTGTCAAACTCGTGGAGTCACGTTGCTGTCATGTGACATTTTGCGCCGTTTTCCCCCCTTCACGAATATGAGGTGGGCGTGGCCTACATGTGATGCATCCGGCCTGCGGGCCACCAGTTTGACGCCCCTGCTATAAGTCAAATATTCTTGACCATTGAGATCAAGTAGAAGATAGTCTTGAAGTTCCATTGAATAGAGCTCCTTATGTGCATCATTTCAATCGGAGTTTCATCCATTTCATCAGCCCAAATATGGTAGAGAAGCAGTTTTGATCAGCTTAGTGAATGTCATATAACAGAAATTAAAGGAAGGAATGTACTAGTTCCAAGATGTCTCCACAGATAGCATCATCCCTTCAATGAAGTTTCAAAATGTTGAATTGATTTTGTCTTGATTTTAATTTTAAATGTCTGATTTAAGTACAGTATTTCATAATTTGTATTCTGTTTTATTTCTGCAGGTTCCCTTGAACAATGCCTTTATAGGCAGAAAGGCAAGGTACACGTATTACTATTATTAGTAATTACCAGATATTTAAAATAGATTTGGCATTTTTATCTACCCCATTGAGTCTTCCCAAGGATCGACAAATGTTGTCTGATGATATTGTAACAGGGGTATAAGCTATTCCAAGTAAAGCTGATGGTGATTTTGTCAGTGGCGATGATGTTCAAGTAGAGCTTCAGATGTTTGGGGTGTCTATTACTATTGGCACTATCTTGGCTTTCTTTTGTCACAGTTGTTCTATTTCTATTGTGAATGTGGTGGGTTGTCTGGTTTGACTGTGAATGGAAGAGTATGTCTGATTGGTTGTGTTGGTGAGAATGGGGGAGCCGGGGGAGGGAAATGGAGCCCCCTCTGCTGAGTGTACTAACAGAAGCAGATGGGGGCCCAGATCTGACCCTGGGCTTGGTATGAATGATATTGTCGGCCTGCCGGATAGAGGGGGGGGCAGTGAGGTGGGGGATGGGATCTCAAGGAGGGTGGCGGGTTGGAGCATCCCAGTGGTGGTTGGGAGAGGTAGGTATGGCGGGAACCGAAGGGCAGACCATGTGTGGAGAACTAGTACTCGCTGTATCAAAGCGATTGCCTGTTCTGACCC
>QLTV01001179.1:1737339-1749897 GCA_003457575.1 Thermophis baileyi | reverse complement strand
CAAACTCGATTGCACGAAATACGACTTCAGCAACAGAGTGGTCAATGCATGGAATACATTACCTGACTCTGTAGTTTCTTCCCCAAACCACCAAACCTTTAACCTTAGACTGTCTACCATTGACCTCACCCCATTCCTAAGAGGTCTGTAAGGGGCATGCATAAGCGCACCAGCATGCCTACCATCCCTGTCCTAACGTCCCCATGTATTCGTAAAATATCATGTACTCGTAACCATGCTTGTACTTCTTATATATTCACAATCATGTTTATACTTTGTCTGTAATCATATATACTCTTGACAAAATAAAAATAAATAAAATAAACTTGCTCTTCCCATTTATATTTAAACTGAATTGGTCATGTAAAATATTTTTTGTTAGTGTAGCCCACCCCCCCACACACCAAGTCTTCAGACAGACTATTATTGAAGAAGCAATGTCATTCTGCAGGCATATGCATCTCCTTGATTTTCTTAATCTTTAGTCTCTAGATAGCAATAGCACTTACACTTATATACCGCTTTACAGTGCTTTACAGCCCTCTCTCAGCAGTTTACAGAGTTAGCATATTGCCCCAAACAATTTGAGTCCTCATTTTACCAACCTCAGAAGGATGGAAGGCTGAGTCAACCTTGAGCCTGGTGAGGGTTGAACCCCTGGCAGTCAGCAGAATTAGCCTGCAATACTGCATTCTAGCCACTGAGACACCACAGATATGTGCACTACTTGGAGAAAACCTATCCTATCAGCCAATAGAATAGTGCCAGTTTTTGTTCTATTGATTAATAGGATACATTTTTGAACAAGCTTTCTGTCCTTTTTAAAATAAAATGGGGGAGAAAATCTACATCAAGCTTGATTCCTGTTGATTTCATGGATATGTTCATGCAGTTTTCTTGGCAACAGTGTAATGTAATTTTCCACTACTTTCTTTCTTTTTTTTTTTAAATGATCAGATTAATCTATAATTTTAATATTTCCTGGTTTTCTGGTATTTTATAACTTTTCAAGATCAATCAAGTTCTGTGAAAAAGTAACACGTTTGCAGCAGTCACAGAATTCAAAGCCTAACCTAGCATGAATTACATGTGGGGTACCATAATTTTAGTTGTGAAATGACATTCTCTGAATAACAACACGGTCATTCATAGAGCATCAATCTAGCAATCTCACTCAAAGTCATAGAAGCTTAAAGTACTTATTATTCAGTAGTCCCTTCTGGAATGTTCCCAATACCATCACTTAATGACCTAAACCAAGAATCTTAACCTAATTATAAGCTATCTGATAACATTTTGCCACAAAAATGTTTGCCTGAATGTATCTTTTCAAAAGAATGTTTGTGCCTCAGATTAGTCACTGCTTGGTTAAAGATTTATGTAATCGGCTTTAATTAATTAAACAAAAATACAAATACTTATTACTGCTTAATTTGTAGAACAGATATTGGCTGTGGAAGAAAAAAATTAATACAGCCTGTTAAAATCATAAGGTCAAGTAAATGTCCAAGTTGGTATCGGTTAGTTAGTTCATTTATAATTTCATTCTGAGCTGCGATTATGCAGCATAGACCTTTTGGGTTTGTAGAACAGAAAAAGGTCACAAATGAAATGAAATGAATATTCTGAAGTCATCCCCGGGCAGACATGTACACAGAAACACACTGTCTCTACTAATTCATCATTCTGAGTTTTGAGAGATGGCAGAAGGTTCATAGAAAGAGAATGGATTGATGGAACCCACGAGGTGGGTTATCCCTTGGGTAAGGATCAAAAGCCATTAAAAGAGCAATGGGATACAAACCTGTTTTTCTTACTTCTGCTTTCCACTGAGCTTGTGTTGCTATGTTTTGGGAGGGTTAAAATTACCCATTACAAAAATATTAAAACTTTTCATTATATATCTTGTCGGCCTAACGAGGGCGTAGGTTTCTTCTTTGCATTGTTTTGCATTAATCCCTTTATGATATACCTCACGTTATATTTATAATGACATTGTACTTGGTCCTTTAAATGAAAGATAGATTATTTTGCGAATTCTTTTAATTGTATTGCAAATTCCTTTTGTTAAAGTGTAAATGCAAATTCCAAACGTTCTAAGGAAAATTCTGGAAGAGGAATTTGTAAAATATACAGACCTAAAACCTGAGTGGTTACTTGTGCATTTAACAAATATGTTTCTAGGAATATCCTTTTAGTGTTGCACCATGCTTCCTTTCTGAAGATGTGCACTTAAATAAATCGCTGGACTTTACAATGGAAATGGGATTTAAACGTCCTTTCTCCCATCCTAACTTTAGGAAAGGGTGATCGCTGGTGAAAATAGTCTGACAGAATGTTAGAAATAAAATGTGCCTGGTGAGAAAAAAAAGTCTCATCCTGTTACGTGTATTTTGATATTTAGGTTTTTTTCCTCTTTCTTGTGATTTTGATATCCTTCAAAAGTCTAAGGTCATATTTTTTATGCAGAAATATAACAAAGTGGGCAGAGGAGTTACCAAGTTTGTATAAGGATAACTTGCCATTGCTGGCTTGCCGCCACTGGTTCCCCATGGCTGCCTTGACGCAACTGCCTTGCTGTGAGACAACGTACCATGGGCAATTCGCCACTGGGCAAGAACCCACAACTTCTGAAGGCAAGCTATTTCATTGGTTGATTGCTCTCACCGTTAGGAAATTTCTCCTTAGTTCTAGATTGCTTCTCTCCTTGGTTAGTTTCCATCCATTGTTTCTTGTCTTGCCTTTTGGTACTTTGGAAAATAACGAGGTGAATTATCTAACTAGGGAGAGAGAGGTGGTTCCTCAGATAGCCCACTTTCAGGCTGCAGATGTCAGAGCCAGCACCTTGACTTGGACTCAGAAGCAAATTGGCAACTAATGCAGCTTGTAGAGCAGAGGTGTACTGCCCATGGTTGTATTAGGCATGATCCGACCATGGCAAAGAAGACACCAAAAGCTATCCCAATTTTAGATCACATTAGTACTGCTGTAACAGGAAGACCAAATCTGAAGCTTGACACCAGTCCCAAGATAACTTTCTCTCCAGTTCTACCACACCAGTTTTCCAATATTATCAACTCGCAATATCTGTGAAGAGATAGTTTAAGTTCATACTATACACCTGAGCATAACTGGTAACAATTGGTTTCCTTTCTAATTAAAATATATGCTTCTAATGATACAAATTAATGTGAAAAGAAGATCACTAACTCCTTTGCCAAGTTAACATTTTTATTGAATTATAAAGTAATATAAAATACAAAGTAAATAAGAAAGCAGTGGAGAGGGAAAGGGGAAGGAAAAGTGAGAAAAGATAAGAAAGAAAGAAAAAGAAGCGTTGACTTCCGACTCTCTCTGTTACAGTAAAATAAGGCATTAAGATCAAATCACAACTTTTTGCTTTTCCCTCATAATATAAACAAGCCATTTCTATAAAGATCTATCAATCTAATCGGTAAATCCCAAAGTCAAAGTTTCATTCTTTTCCACATCAAGCACGAAGGTCAGAAGCGGTCTCCATGTGGAAACAAAAGTACTTACATTCTTTTCTTTAATCAAAATGGTCAGTTTTGCCATTTCAGTCAACTCCATCAATTTCTGCAACCATTCGTCCATAGTAGGAATCGAAGTATCCTTCCATTTTTGTGCATACAATAGTCTTGCTGCTGTCAATACATATATTGTAGTAACGAAGTTCCAATTTTTTTCTCTAGTTCTTTTTCCATTAAACCCAAAAGGAAAAGCTCTGGTTTCATTTTTATCTCCATTTTCAATTTTTTTTGTATTAAAATATGAATCATACTCCAATTTTTTTTTCTTTATCGCATGTCCACCATAGACGATAAAGTCCCCTCTTTACTTTTATACTTCCAGCATTCATTTGACATACCTTTGTACATCTTAGATAGCTTATCAGGTGTTAAATATCAATACTAACTCCTTTGCAAGTACAAAAAACATTTGCAATGGCCACCTTTTTTTTTGAAAAATATTTTGCTTATTTGATTTTCCCCAAAAAACTTTACAGTGTGGACAGATCTGAAATTAGGATGCACTAATAAACTAATCACACAGCTCATTGGTATTTTGCCACATCATTCTCAGATGTAAAAAACTGTTGTTCGTCTTTTTAGCTGGCAGAAATAGGAAAGTGTGTTTGTGTAATGTACACATGCAAAGAAAGGTGATTGGCAGATGAAAATTTCAAGGAAAGTGCCAGAATGTTCTTGTTTATGAAGATTTCCCAAGGTATTTGTAACTCTGAGTTTTTATTGTACCTGCATAGCAATTGTGAGCTAACTATATAGTGGTATTTGACCATCCAAGATCCAAAATCAATAAGCAATTAAACCCAGAGGAAAATCACTCTAATAAATTATTGTCTATGGGTTTATGTGATTCATTTTGAAAATGCAGTTCCTGATTGTATGAGTATTATTTCCACTGCAATTTTAGAGGCTGTGAGTCAGCATGCAACAAAATCATGCTGTTTAATAAGATGATGAAGTCCTTCCAAAATTTCATAGATTGTTTGGGAAAATGATTTAATGAAATATGGTCAGTTAATAAACATAGTCAATAAAATAAAAATTAAAAATCAGAAAATCCTGAATTTACAAGATTAACACTATTATTTTAGGCTGCCAAAACAAGATTGTTTGTTTACGGTTACAGGCTGTCCAATCCAAACAACTCTGGGCAATTTTCGGATTTTTTTTATCACAAGGTATTTTACTAATAATCCAAACTAACATGGATCTTAAAAGAAGGGAATGAAAAAAGGTAAAGGGTACTTAGTTACCTCTCGTGTTCCAAATTGAATGCAATTCTGCAAAAGGTATCTGATTATAATGGGGAAAAGGTTGATTTCTAGGAAAGACTTTTGTTTATATATAAAATATCAATATATCAAGAACTGGATTGCCAAGTCTACCCTAATTCTATTTTTTCCCATGATAATGAAAGATTAATTGCTTGACTGGAACTAGTGCTCAATCCCCTCCCAGTTGCCTGAGACAAACACCCAATAGGACTGGCTAATTTAAGGCCACATCAAAGCATCTGGATGTCAGACTACAGTAATTCAAAACTTCACATAATCCTGTTTCTTTACTATAATTTGACATAGCTGGTTTGGAAGTCTAATTACTTCTTTATTGAGCCATAATGCTTTTTAAAACATAGGAGAAAGGAAAAACTGAGATGGATTTAGGGTTTTCCCTACTACTTTGTGTGTGGGTGTGCAACCAAAGAATTACAATTAAAAAGCAAGAAGCATGGCTTTGTAAAATAACTAGGAAATTCCAACTAATAGATTTCTTTTTTTAAGGGAAGAGTGAAGGCTAAGAGATTTATCTCAAAGCAGGATCATGAAGGGAATCACATAATCTTAAATCATAGCTGCAATTTTGTTCCGCCACAAAAATGGAATGATTTAATTTGGTGAAGATTAGGAAACGAAAGTGGTAATCTACATCCCAGTGGTTTCATAATTTTAAAATTGTACTTTTTGAGCTTTCTCTCAAGGAAATGTTTCTGTTACCACATTGGCTTAAACACATTTCTCAAAGGAAGCACTCTTTGCTTACCCAATAAGTTTAGTTTCCTTCCAGAACATAGCTGTGGGAAAGTAATCTGGCAAAAGACAACTTGACACCTGCTCTATATTTTATAGTTTTTTAGCTGAATTCATATTTCTTTCTACTAAGTCTTCCATTGAAAGCAATAATAGATGTTACAAGTCATGATATTTCTTGTGTCATTTTTTTTAAGAAAATCAATCACAGGAAGAAGGGATTAACATTACTGCAGGACATCCTAATTACCCCCTTCCCATTTTAAAAATATTTCCCAAGATCTCTATGTATGAGATTCAATGACCTTCCTTCCTTCCTCCCTCCCTCCCTCCATCCCTTCCATCAGTTCATATTGTACTCCGTGGATCAACTACTTACTGATAATGGTGATAGTAACACTACTGTAATAATCATAATCCATTAGAAAAAACCTATATATAATGTAACATATGCTAATATACTTTATTTTTACTTTTTCTCATCAAAGTAATTTAGTTGTTTATGTCAATAAATAATTGGATACTTTGCTTCACGCTAATACTATGTTCTCTTATGGATCCCAATTCAATAAAAACATGTACAGGTGTTCAGGGGGGGCCATCTCCAAGCTTTTGAGAGAGTTGCACATAAGGAACCAACTTACAAAACTGTAATTAGGTAAGGTAAAATTGATACATATTTACATACTAGTCATCACATCAAAGTTTGGCTTTGAAGAATTAGCAATAGCAATAGCACTTAGACTTATATACTGCTTTACAGTGCTTTACAGCCCTCTCTAAGCGGTTTACAGAGTTAGCATATTGCCCCCAACAACCTGGGTCCTCATTTTACCCACCTTGGAAGGATGGAAGGCTGAGTCAACCTTGAGCCGGTGAGATTTGAACCGCTGAACTGCAGGTAGCAGTCAGCTGAAGTAGCCTGCAGTGCTGCACTCTAACCACTGCGCCACCTCGGCTCTGTTTGAGACAAACAGCACATATTCCCCTATTAATAGTAAGAGTAGATTACTCCAACTTATTTTAGGTCTGTGTTTTCCTAGATTACTTTTTTTACTCCAAAATCATATCCTTTTAGTCCCCCATTATTGTAACTTGCTGTCAATTATACTGAATACAATTTTCTAAGTAACATACTTGACAGCAAGATACATTAGTGGGGGAGGAAGTAAGGGAATAATCTACTGTTACTATTACTAATAACTACTGGTACTGCCATTAATGGGGAGATACTAGAATTTCTAGTTATGCTTAGCTGAATGTGTGTAGCTTGAATCTCAGAAAACTTTGATGCACTTCTCAAAGAGCATGCTTAATGTAACACAATTTGGCCTTGAGCAAATACTGTGTGAGAGAGAAGGAGAGCTGTAGGTGGTGGTGCTGTCAAAGAGCATATCTACACCTACTGTTTAAGCCCTGGGTTTGTGCCCATTGATTCAGCCTGGTAAAGCTCTTGCTGTGAGAAGGAACATATAATATTCAATGGTCAGTTGACTTATCTTCAACCGTTTCACAATCTCCAGTTGTATATAGCTAGCCAGAGAATGACTGAAAATCTGAAGCCTTACCATAGCATCTAGGCAGCTCCTTTTGAAGCAACCCAATTACCCTCTACATTTGTAGAGAAGGAATGCTATTGGCCATATATTAGTTGCATTGCATAGACACAATTTCTGTTGTGATGTTAAATAAAATAAAAATATTGGTCTAATTTATATCAAAGCATTTTTTAATTAAATTCTCATTGCAACACTTAAGTGCTATGCAGTTAATAGAAAGATGGGATATAATTAATAAGAACATTACATAAATACATTCAGGCATACTGTACATGTCCCTGTATTGTCAATCCCATACCGGTGTAAAATTCTGGGTTTGCAGTAGTTTTTAGTGACTTATTCACCCATTCAGCCTCATTCAAGAATCAGTGGAAAAACAAATTGTACATGTTGCTCCATAGATATATAGGTGTTTTACATTTGTGAAGACTCTTAAGAGTAACTAGTAAATCAGATCAGTGTGTCAATATATAGTAATGGAAGAGCAAAGCTAAGAAAGTTTTGTATTTAAGGCAGAACAATCCGAATGCCACATTTTTCTACTAATTAATATAGATCTCCTTACACAACTCAAATCAACCATTGGCCTTATAAATAAAGTAACTTGACTTATTCAGACAATGCACACGCAGGTCAATGAAGCTGTAAACCTTCATTCACTGGTTAGTTTCAGCATTGTGGGATGCATGGAAGAGTCTTCTCATCCACAAATAATAGACAGAGGGGGTCATACAATTTCATTACAAGGGTAAAGTTCAGATGATTCCATTCAAGTAGTCCTCAACTTACAACAATTTGCTTAGTGACCAAAGTTACAACAGCACTGAAAAAAGTGACTTATGACCATCTTTCACACTTATGACTGTTGCAACATCCCCATGGTCACGGATTTACATTTGGATGCCTGACAACTGACTCACATTTATGACGGCTGCAGTAACCCAGGGTCATGTGATTACCTTTTGCGACTTTCTGACAAGCAAAGTCAGTGGGGAAGCCAGATTCACTTAACAACCGTGCTACTAACTTCAGTGATTCATGTAACAACTGGGGCAAGAAAGGTCATAAAATCGGGCAAGACTCACTTAACAAATTTTTCACTTAGCAACATAAATTTTGGGCTCAATTGTGGTTGTAAGTTGAGGAGTACCTGTACTCCCTGTGACTTTCGATTGCCATGCTCTCATTTTCATTTAAAGTACTCATATTAGTAAATCTGCATAGCAATCAAAATCTGTCAGAGCACAAATGTATATGTAAATAGTGGAATCTGTTAGCATTCATCTTGAAAATGTTTATTGGCTCTAAAATTGTAGTTTACATTTGGGAAACACTGTAAACTGTGTATAAAAGCTAAAGTGGATATTCTTACATTTCTTTTTTAAAACACAGCAATGTACAATGTTTATGGAACCGAATAATGATTGAAACACCTATGATAATGAAATGGGCCAGATATAGCCTGCTCTATATGTCCTTAACTCCAAAGTGACTGATTGTTCATAATGATGGGGAATAGTTTTATTCATGTAAAGATAAAAATGTAAGAGCTCTGTAAGCGTCCTGTCCTATAGGAAAGTCAAAATTGAATTTGCCAATCCTGGAAGCCATCCATCAGATATTCAGTCAAGGAAACCATCAGCTTATTACCAACTCTTGTGAAAAGAAGATTCATCCTGCTGTAGTTTCTGTTACTTTTTTAAAATATAGAGATTAAATATCCATGGCAGAATAAAAGATTATTTTTTACTCTCTTTTGTAGTAGTGTAATATAAAATTCTGAAAATCTTGTAGCAGTTTCAGGTTAATTTGTTGTTATATTTGCCAGCTTATTTCATTGCATTATTAAAACATTTAGTAGCGTATGTGTCATTAATATTCCAAAATGTAATTAGCATATTTAATCAAAAACAATTAGGAGCAAACACTGCTTTCCTTTTTAAGTAATAAAATATTTATGATTGGAATAAACAAAATGAAAGCCAAAAAGCACTTGGAGGTGTTGTTTTTGTGGTCGTGGTTTGGGGGGTAGAAATGGAAGAAGGAAAAGAGAAAAATATGAGATAGGGGATAACATTTAGTGAATAATTGTCTCTGGTGGATTTCTTCCATGCTTTGCCTCTTGGGGGTTTCAATCATTCTGTGTCAATTCTAAAGAAATAAAAGTTCATTGCGTTTCATCAATACTATAATAGTATAATAATAAAAGACGGTACATAAAATAAGGACAGTTGTGTAAATCCCACCTTGAATTACCCTTGTGTGGTGAAATCTTTCTTATGATCCATAAAGGCTACAAATGCTGATTAGAACTTGAGTTCTTGGTATTAGAAATTTGACCAAATAGGCAATAAAGTTAAAATGTAATTGATCTTATCCAAACTATACTTTATCTCCCTTATTGTTCCATCTCAAGCAAGTGCTTCAAAAATATCTTTATTATCCCCCCCCCTTATTATTTTTTACTGTTGCCAAGCATCACAAAGTTTAGAGGTATCATGAACAATCAGGCAATAGAGTCCTAAATAACTCCATAATAGATGTAAACCCTTGTTCTTAGTATGTGCAGATGGATTAGTCATAAAATACCCACAATGTGATAAGGCACAACTCTGTTTCTGTACAGTATATGCTTATTAATTCAAGGGTGCACATATTACTAAGCTTCAATTACTATCAGCAGCAAAGAAGGAGCAATCTGTTTTCGGTGGCCCAGCTGGTGACTCATCACGAGTTCCTGGATGAGAGCCTGTGTATGATCCCAATTGGGCAACCCTTTTCCAACACCAACATACACCAACACTCACACAAATACGATTTAAAATTTATAAATAAATAAATCTGAAGGCTATCTGATCAATTTAGAATTTACAGTTTTTAAAAGAATACATAATAATTTAAGGAGGAGGAGGAGGAGAAAGATACGAGATCTCTTTATAGCTTTAATAGCTATAGCTTTAATAGCTAATCAGTTCGCACCCAACCTCACCAATGCGGAAAAGAAAAGGAATATACAGTATCACGTTATTTTGATGAATATTAATATACATTAATATTAACCTATTTAGCACTTCATAGTGTAATTATATGAAGTTTAATCTAGAGTTCTAATTTCTTATATCTGGGAAGTAAGGAAAAGAGAATTTTATATACCAATTGGTATATCATTGGTAGTAATTTTCACCAATATGGAATATTGCTATCTATTATATTTATTATTGAGAAGATCCCATCAGAGATATTTCTCACTTAAAAGAAAAATGAAATGTTATTACATGTATCCTGGACAAGCTATAGTTGAAATATTAACATATTTGGTGATGAGGAAAGGAAATGAATGAGGGTGGCAAATAGTTAAATTTTGTTCAGTTTTTTTCTACTATTTTTGTTAGCCATGAATATATCCAGCCATACAGAGGCCATCAAAATCTTGCCACCAGAGACTATAAAGTCTACTTACACAGGGTTCCTGGGGTTTTCCGTGTTCTTATGGAAAATATCTCTGAAATCCCTAAGCTGAGCATTTTGATCTCATTTGTGGATGTGAGTGATACTGAGAAAGGGTTGAGAAGTGAAGAGAACACTTTTCTCGCATAATTTCATTTGTCAGGAGAATTTTGATGCTGACATTGGAAGAGTGATTTAATTGATTTTAATCATACACCTGAGATTGGAAAATTGAGCCCTCCATCCTGAAAAATAATTCTATGTCTCCCAGAGAATGTCTGATTCACAGCTAATAGTTTCTTTCCTTCCTCCCCTTGAAGTTTTGTTATGAAGTTTAGAAATATAGATGAAAAGATTGATACAAAGAAATATTTATTACAGCCCACCGATTAGCAAATCATCCTAACTGCTTCAGTGCATGTATAGATTTGTATCATGAAGACATTGTTTTGGAGAATAAACCATTTAACGGTTTATGTTTTACATGTTGAAAATAGATAGCAATATTCTAATTGGAGATCATTAATTATTATTAATATTAAAGGAGGAAGGAAAGTCTAGAGATAGGCAATATAATTCTTCAGCCCTATCATTAGGCAGAGTAAAAGGCAAGTGAACACTGAAGGTATAGCAAGAAACTACATTTTTTGCTATTCTTTAATTAATTACAGGTCTCTGTGAAGAATGTGGTATGTGGGGAGGGAAGTGTCTTTCTGCACTCAGCAATCATGTTTAGAATTAAAATTTCCCTTTCTCACTTGGGCTGCAAAGAGACTTAGTAAAAAGTTCTTGACATCAAGGGGAACTTTTTTTTATTATTAAACTTTCTAGATATGCACGGTATAGCATATGCATATTTGCTTCTCTATGTGTTTGGATAATTTTGATGGAGAATTGAGCCTTCTCCGCCCTTGAGTCAAATCAGTAACTAATTAAGGAAAGAAAAACAGTATTGCATATTATGCTTTCAAATGTGTACCTAGTTTGAAAGAAAATAAGTGATTTGGGATAATTACAAAAGGACAGCTCATTTTTAATTATGCATTATTTTTGCTGCCAGGAAAGGAGAAAGAAACAAATGAATTTTCTACCTGTAATTTCAAAATAACTTGTACTTATCCCAGCCTGTTATAATAGTATGGACAACTTTATACTTTGAATTACAAAGTATTTTATAGTAATCGTCGATCTAATTTAAGAAATGACATTCTCTATAAATGAAGATTCATATTGCGGTACCTTTTCAATGGTCATTGCTAGCTAACAAAATGCTGTTTTATTTAAAAAGTATAAATATCACTGAAAATATACTTTGTGTAAATCAGACTACTTTCAGAGAGAGCTGAAATATTATGCAACTATCTGATAATAAAATGACTTTATTGCATGATGCAGATAGATTAATTTTTTTTAAAAAAAACCCTCCACTTTCTTCATTCAAACTAAATAGGATACTGAAAAAGAAACATCTGATCTGCAAAATTCCAATGTTAACCACAATTCCCAAATATTTTTGACTTGTGACCTTACAAATTTGTATCACAGGTTTGGGTAAGAAAAATATTTTTTAATTCTATGATGGCATATTCCAGTATTTCAAGTTCTAACTATTCTATAATGATGCGATGACATAGCTCGATAATTTTAGGCTGTGGACTTTCTAGCATTATGTCTCTGTTTTGTATGTTCATTTATGAAGCATGGATATACTAAAGGGAAAAATGCTTATCACCTTTAGTAAGATGTGCACAAATCACTGAATCAGAGCAAGGTCTGATTTAGAGGTTTGGTAGTAGCTTAATTCACTCTGGACTGCTAATTGAAAGAGAAATGTATTTATCCCTTAGTGTAGGTTAGGGGCAAATACAATTTATTATTTGAATTTTTGTTTGTTTTCAATCTAATGCAATGAAAGTTTCAGGCACGCTAGAAATTTGTAACAGGAAAAAGGCTGGAAAATTTCATTTTATTTATTTT
>QLTV01001179.1:1709768-1732217 GCA_003457575.1 Thermophis baileyi | reverse complement strand
TATATATATATAAAATTATAATTTTACCGTAATGTATGAAGTCAGGGATACGTCTTTTAATGAAGCATTTTAAAAAAGAGTTTAGTGAATTTCAAACAGAACATTTGAGAAGTTTTTATACAAAGGATTTTCCTGAACAAAGTAGACTTGTTCACTTCATAAACATACATAAGCAAGAACTAGTACTTTCAGCTGATTTGGGATGGGGTAATTAACAAATTATTCTATACCACATATAAAAGGTTAAAAGGTTGCTTACATTTTTACAGGAAAAGGCATAAATCATACTTAATATGAAATCCTAAGACTATGGATAATTACTGAGTCAATTGGGGATGCCATTTGGAAACTCAGGCTACGGTTCTACATGTTTAGCTGGACAAGTAATCAAGTAAGGATTTTTAAGTAATCAAGTAAGGATTTTAAATAAGTTTAAAAGAATCTGCTGACTAAGAATGACTGGGCCATATGAAACAAGTTATCATAAAAGGAATCACAGCCTATTTCCAAAGCATTAGTATTGACATGGTTATACACTTCTTTGATCACTAGGCACCCACTGAGTTGACGAGGCATATATCAATGAACTGAATGGATTTTTCTTCCATAGCTACTAAGATGTGTAAGATATTATAGTTTCATTTATCTATAAAATTGGTTTAATTTAGGTTGTAAGCATCCCATAAAACTTGAGATTGGGTTTCAAATAAATAAATAGTTCCTAGTTTTGCCTTTGCCCCAAGACAATTCCATTTTTATGGGTAAAACAATATTGCTGATTTCACCTACAGTATTTTCATATCTGAGTTCGTATTATACAGTTTGCAAAACCATTTGACAATTGCCATCATTGAAAAGGAAAAAGGACGATAAAATAGAATACATTGATAGAATAATAGATGTGATATACATGCATAAGATTAGCGTTTTATTCAAGTTAGAGCTTAATGCTGTACGTCATACCTAGAATATGGAAAATGATAATATTAAAGTGAAATATGTCTTATATCATTTGCATTTTCTATTAATATGGTATTGCTAGGAAGGAAAGTAGAGCAGAAGAGGACAATTATCCCTTACTTTTCTCTTGGCCACCTTGAGTTTTTGTCATACAACTAAGGTATCTGAAACGGAATCGACTCTGAGTTTACCTCGGTGTCAAATACAAATTTTGCCCTGTAAAAAAGAAATACACTGTTTTGATCTCTATGTGTACCTTCGCTTGAAGACCTGAGCCTAAACTTCTGCAAGGAAAAACACCTGATGACATGTGCATAATGATATCATCACACAAGTGAAATTTAACATACTTATGTCAGTTGTTTTTGAGAAAGTTTTGACTGATAGCATGATGCATATGTTGTCATTTTGGCATCATCACAGTTTGCTATAGATATCATTGAAGATTAGTACCCGTCATCCTATCTTTTATCCACAATCTTTTTCTTAGAATTCTGGTCTGATGATTTTGATGGAAGAACAGGACTAAAACGCACAAGGAAGCAGCCTGGGTATTTTTTTTTTTCCAAATAAAAGGCTACATACATATTTAAAACACTTAAAATTAATACTCAAGAAATATCTTTATTAAGGCCAGCTATTTCAAGCAATGAATATGAATTCCAGGCTATGAAGTTGAATAAAACCAATATCCCAGAAAAAGGTAACTGCATGAAAACTATTAGGCATGTTTATGTAGTCACCAGGATCAAGAGAATATTTACTTGTAGGTTAACATTAGCTGGTAACCGAACCAAATCTTGCTGCATCTCAATTGCGTCATCTAGAAGGGACTGCTTTTTGAAGGATTATAATTCATGTCACTTACATTCTTTGTACTGCCTAGTCATAGGTTGAAGTTGGCAAACATGTGAAACCTGCCATTATAACATTTATCTGGGAATGTAAGCTGGTGAAGATGAAACTAATGAATGGATGTTTGGCTGAGACAGAGTTTTCGTGTGCTGCACAAATTTGCACGGATTGAAATAAGAGTCCCAAGTGCTTGCCTAATATTTGCAAAGCCATTTGGAAGTGCAACATATTAGACTCTGCAAAGAAGGAGGAGGAGAAGAAGGGGGAGAGAGACCATTGTTACAGGAATCTCAACAGTCTTTATCATAGCTATTCATTTTGCTGACTTTTTTTTGTCATTACCCTCCTTTAATGATTGTCATTGTATTATAAATTCAATGTTATCTTCAACAAAAATAATAAACGTACTTAATTTTAGCCTATGAATATAATTTGTACCCATTGCAACCCAGGCGAGAAAGAAAATATTTTATCACCAAACCTGTAATTTGCCTTCTTTAACTATTTCTCTTTTTTTATTATTTTATCATATTCATCTGTAAATTTGGCAGTCTTCAAAAAAAAGAAAACAGCCTCACTAAATTCTTCTCAAGATTTCTGAGATAGAGAACTAGCTGCTAAAACATACAAGTAGCTAAAATATTATTTTTTGATCACCAGAATAGTTTGTTTTATTATTTCTTCAATTTAATATGTCACTTCTGAATGAAATTGGAAAAAGACTACTGTCTGGGAATTAGGGTTGGTGGTGAATGTGCAGAGAGATTGTATTTATTCATTGCTTCATGTGAACACATAGCAAGACCTAGGCTAACAATGTTCACATTGGACCCAAAGAAAGAGGAGTCAGCCATTTCTGAACATCAGAGGATGTTTTTCCAAAGTCCTTCCCTTCCCTTTTTCTTGGTGAATGGCAAACATTTACAATGCCACTAAAACAGTACTAGGAGTAATCCCATGTTTGCTTTTTGGAAGATATTCAGTAAATTACAGTGAGCTGCAAATGTCATTGGATAGAGAATGGAAAGAGATTTATCTTTCTTTAAGTAAAGACTTGCATCTGGGATAGCAGCAAGATGATAAGCTCCTTTTAATGGGAGGGTGAAGTAGTTATCATACAGACTACAGTATTAGCCTTATTCTAGGAATAGCACAGGTGCAAATTACTATTGTGCACTCAGCAACTTTTCCCTTCCCTGCTTTACTGTCCTAATGCACCTCAAACCTCTAGAAAGAGTGCAGAGAAGAGCAACAAAGATGATTAGGGGACTGAAGGCTAAAATATATAAAGGACAGTTGCTGGAATTGGGGATGTCTAGTTTAGTGAAAAGAAGGACTAGGAGTGACATGATAGCAGTGTTCAAATATCTAAGGAGCTGCCACAAAGAAGAGGGAGTCAACCTATTCTCCAAAACACCTGAAGGCAGGACAAGAAGCAATAGATTAGCAAACTAATCAAGGAGAGAAGCAACCTAGAAATTTCCTGACAGAACAATTAATCAGTAGAACAATTTTCCTCCAGAAGTTGCGAACGCTTCAACACTGGACGTTTTTAAGAAGAAATTGGGTGACCGTTTGTCTAGTTGGACTAGAAGGTCTCATCCAACTCTGTTAGTCTGCATTCTGTAAACCTCCTTTGAAAGATCATCTTATAGCAAGGTTGAAAAATAATAATAGTTCATGCCTATTATTTAAAAAAAAAAACACCTGCCAAAGGGGCTACATTGTCCGACTTTATGATTGTTCTAACTATTGTTTTTCTCTGGAGACCAAGCATAAGCCATTTAATACTCTTCATCTATGATAACAGTGACCAGCTCAGTGGACATAGGACTTCTGCTATACAAACACTAGTACAGGAATCAATGGTACTGTCTAGTTTTGTCCTTAATATATATCATGAAATTGGGCTTTTGAGTGCATGGCAATAAGGCCAAGCGCTTATTTCAGGGTTCAAAAAATATAAGACAGGGTCTTATTTTCGGGGAAACACGGTGTGTGTGTGTGTGTGTGTGTGTGTGTGTGTGTGTGTGTGTGTGTGTGTGTGTGTGTGTGTGTATATATATATATATATATATGAGGACAATATTTTTCAAAAAGCTAATCTGATATTATGATATGCATAGTCTTGACCATTAAAACAAACTATGCAGAGACTCCACTCTATTACTTTCAATAAGCTAACTACTATATGTTTTCTCTAGTGGAATATGAATTATTTTAATGCAACAGGGAACTATTTCCATATTCTTTTAATGTAACAGATAAGCTTAGTTTTCCTCAAAATCCAACAAATGTGGTATCTATCTATAGAGACATTATATATATAACTGAAGTGTTTTCAAATGGTACGAAGGGTCTCATGCAATATTTTGTTGAGTTGACAGATTCCTGCTCTCTGTAGTAAATATGCAACATATTGAGAGATTGCACCATTATTTTTTCCCTCTGGAAGATTTCCCTGTCGAGGTTTCTAACAAAAGATCTTTCATGTGTATCCAGACAATCTCAGAGTTCAGTCTATTGCTAATCAAGAGGCAGTGATAACTCTGTGGCAAATATTGAACAGATTTACAATTAATGAAATTTATAAAACAAATAAACAAACAAAAATGATATTGTAACAATGGTGGCATGTACATTTATGGTTTAACACAGACAGGAATGACCCTGTTTGGATGATGCATTTTGTAATAATAACCTCCTGAAGCAAGACATTAAAAAATATTTGTTTAAAAAAAATAGCAACAACAAAATGAAGGATGATGTGATTCTCTGATGTACCAATGTTTGCCAGAGGCTCACATGCTCAGACTCAGAAAAAAACAATCCGGGGGGGGGGGGAGGTACAAAATCCAGCTTTATTGCTTTCCTATGCAGAGTTTAATAACTCTATTTAAACAGTTGTTTTGTTTTATACAGACAAAATTAAAGCAGTCAGAAGCCTTGTTGCCCTCTCACTTTTAATTTCTACCTTACATCTCATGGCAAGTAATTTGAGACATGTATATTTTTGCAAAGGAAACTGTCTATTGCAGCTCTCTCTAACTGGTAATTCAATGGCCAAACTAGTAGGGAATCTAGTTTGGGGACATATAATTGCAATACATGTGCAAGGTGCTAGATTTGGTAGTTTGTTAACATGCAACATGCTACGCCATAGAATTTTGTTAGCAATAATTTTATTAAAAATTACAGTTTCAAACTTAAAAAATAATAAAAACAAAAAAGAATAAAAACAAAGATATAGAACGTGAAGAAAATTAAAAAGTAAAAGAGAAAAGAAAGGCAAAATAATATAGTATAGGAATAAAGAAATGACTTCTTTTATCATCCCAAGTATAAACAATTGTGGTAACTCATCATCTTCTCTTAAAATGTAATAATAAATGAACTCTTCTTCTTGTATCCAAAGATTTGTCTATAAACAAATCCTTAAAGCTTTATTATGTCAATCAACAAAGTCCATTAGAGGTTATCAGAGATAACAACATACTTATTTTTAACCTTGATCAAATAAACCAATTTTATATTCCTTAGTTTTCTTTTTAACAATTTGCTTTTAGCAGAACTGTCTTCACCATTTTTTTTATCTGGAAGACTATAGTAATAGAATTTTGATGTTGTTGTGTGGTGTGGTTGTTTATGTATATGTGTGTGATTTGTGTGTGTCTGCCTGCATTTCTTCTATACTTTAATTATTTGTGAAACAGAAGCCATGAAATACAATATAGCTCAAGTTATGTATGGACTAAGCCAAGAGGTGAGTAGTCATAAATAGGTTGAAGGGTACTGGTTTATCAATAACTTGATACACACATCTCAGTAAGCCATAAATGTTTTCTGTTTATTTTGGTTTAGAAGGGTGAAAAAGGAAATATCATGGAGGGATGTAAACAATTCCAGTTAAGCCGCAGTGGTTTTCACGCTTGCCCAGAAACACAAATAATTTAAAATTTAGGAAGTGGTGTCTGGGAAGATTTAAAAACTGATGCCACATCAAAAATTTAGGCATTCTTTCTTGTTGTTGTTGGCACACAATAATATTTCTGTTAATTGAGGAAGATATGAGTAGGCTGCACTCATAATAACAGGTCAGCTGAGTGAAAGCATCAGGTCTCATTATCCTAAGTTAATGGATAAGAGATTTTGATTATCTGTTCCTAAAGTATGGATTGTTTTTCAGCATGCAGATAGCATAGCAACAGGTAGAAAAACATAGATACTGTAGCCAAAATCTAACAATCATGGACACAAAACCAGGCTTGATGCTTGGAACTATACAATAATCACTAGCAGAAAAGAATTATGAGTTTTCTATATCTCTTTGCTGCCATCTAGTGATCATCTGGATTTTGGGCAGCCCAGATACAGGGGTGGGTTCTAACTTACCTCGCTGCCGGTTCGCTTCCTCCCGCGCCGCGTGGCCGTGCCTCGTGGCCGCGCGCATGCGCAGTGCAAAAAAATAAAAAAAAATCCCCCCCCAAAAAAAGCCAAAAACAAGATGGCGATGCATGCACAGTGCCGGAAATTCAGCTTCTGTGCATGCGCAGAAGGAAAAATTTCAAAAAACCCCAAGAAAACCAATTCCAAAAAAATTCAAAAAAAAAGATGGCACTGACCGAACCGGCTCCATGACGTAATCATGACATCACCAGTGGGTCCCTACCAGTTCGGGCGAACCAGTCCGAACCGGGAGGAACCCACCTCTGCCCAGATATGGTCGCTCTAATACAATACATATAGTTCCTGCTGATTACTGCATCTCTGGATAGCTTGACAACAATTTCCAACTCGTTTTTTATTGATGTTTCTCTATAACAACTTCCTCAGCATTTTATGTTTGGCGGGGCACAGGTGAATTTTTTATTAACTTGTTATAACAATTTGCATTAAATAAGCCCCATGGCAAATATTAGCAACTGCAAAAAGCACCTATCTAAGAAATCCAATCCAGTTATTCTCAGATGCATCCTTATTGTCCTAGATAACCCAGTCAAATTCATGTTATTCTGAGCAAGTCTAAATACCTTGGACTGTACCCACCCACAAGCTATTTTCTAAAAACTGCAAATTAAGGACATGCCTATGGCTAATTGTTAGCTTTATAAAATGATAAATTTCCATTATTTTGCTTAATTACAATAATAGCATTAGCACTTAGACTTATATACCGCTTTACAGCCCACTCTATTACAATATTATAATTACAATATTATATTACAATAATATAAGGAATACAGTGAAGTAAGGCAGGGAGTCTAAGAGATGCCAAATGTGACGCTTATATGCTAGCAGAGTTGTTCCAGACTCTAGTCTTATTGCTAATGTATATCTTCAAACATACAGTGCAGCTGATTCACACATTTTAATCAGTTTCTGAACATGGGATTATAAGTAGATCTTGGGGAATGAATATTAGGCTCTTTGGCTTCTGACTTTTATGACAGTCTCTAATATTTTTTAGAACTTCTGAATTCTCTATAGATCTGGTGCCCATTGGCATCTGCTATTAAGCTATACAATTAAAGCATGTAAGCAATAAGTTTTGTATTGTGCTACCCATCACTTGCACCCATTCCATTCTAATGTGGATTCCATACCATTGCCTCCTGCTGCCTCTCATCCCTCTTTACATATATTACCTGTCTGCATTTCATTCCTACCATAAAATTAAAATTAATTAAAAAAAAAATCCCATACCCAAGATCTGAATTGGAATATATTAAACATATGAAGCCTGTATAATTAGAGTCCCAAAATTTAAATTCCCGATTGCTTAACATAATATCATATGGAGGGGGTGGGGAAGCTTATTTTATCCATGTAGCAAATTAGGGACTATTCAAAATGAAACTATTATAAAAACATAGATCGAAGGCTGTGCATGCCTAGGGATGGCTTCATTTATTCCTTCAATCTTGGTATTATTCCTTTTGATAATGGTCCAAAGGTTGCAGCCACTGTAGCATTGAATATATGGAGATTTCTTCAGTAGGCAAGTTTTGCACACTCCCTTGAACTGATTGTTCATGATTTCTTAGATAAACACTAAGCTATAAAAAGCATGAAGGTTGAAGAAGAAAGTATCATATAGTTCTAACCACCAGAAATCAAAAGCTTTGGTCACTTTACCTTTTTTTACAGCTCATAACACCTTCTGCAAACCCTGCAGAAGCTAAAAGATTGCTCTATACTAGATCAGTCTACACTACAGTAAAAGATACATAAAAGAAAATCCCCACCTTTATATGGCTGAATGGCTCTGTGAGCAATAAAATAACCATAAAATGCTACAGGGGTATGATGGAGGGCACTCTGTATCCAGCTTTCTCACAGTAAATTCAGTATTGAGAACTTGTGCCAATTTGCACTCCTGCTGATTCCCTTTCTGTAACTGTTTCATTTCTGAGTCATTGCCATAGTAATTTGGTACTCATTTCCGCCGTCTGGCATCAGTGCTATAAACTTCACCTTGATATAACCATGACTGTTCCTCCTTCTCATCCTTTTGTTTCCCTATCGCTGTTCCACAGGATAGAAAATGAATGGTGCAGTGAAATTTGAAAAGGGAAGTAATGTAATCATGTCAAAGAAATGTCTTCTACTGGTTACAGCTCACCTGAGTTATGCCAGCTATGACTGTATTATGTTAGTACTGTCATGATCATGCAGGCTTATATTTAGCAGTGAACCACTCCCCCCAAACACACACACCAAGCCACAAACCTGAAAAAACACATATGTTCACAAATGTTCAGCACAGGCTTATGTGATAATTTTAATAGAAAGACGAGTTAGAATTCTTCTTCAAATATCTTGCACTAATGCACTAATGTTAATAAACAATGCCTTGAATTACACTTTTAACTGTACAGACAGCTAGCATAGTTTTGTCGACCTTGATGTAATAGTATTTCATCAAACAAACCAAACACAAACAACCAAAAATGACAAAATTCTCACTAACTTTTTCAATAAGCAATTTAAAACTTCCTGTGACCCTATGGCCCTATGCACCATGCATCCAATGAAACTGAACAAATGAGTCGCTACAATAAATTAAGAATATCCCATTCAAGGTAACCCTTCTTCCCCTTTTTAAAAGAACTACAAAGAAAGAAACTTTCTAGAATACTAGAGTTATAGACTGGTTAAAATTCATGGTAAAATTTTATTGTTGTTGTTAGTTGTGAAGTCATGTCTGACCCATCGCGACCCCTTGGACAGCGTTCCTCCAGGCCTTCCTATCCTCTACCATCCTCTGGAGTCCATTTAAGCTCATACTTACTGCTTCAGTGACGCCATGCAGCCACCTCAGTCTCTGTTGTCCCCTTCTTCTTGTTCCCTCAGTCTTTCCCAGCATTAGGAAGTGAGTCCTTATAGTTCAAAGGCCTCAAATCTTTGGCGCTCAGCCTTTCTTATGGTCTTGGTCCAACTTTCACACATTGCAACTGGGAAAACCATAGCCTTGACTATATGCACTTTTGTTGGCAGGGTGATGTCTCTGCTTTTTAGTATGTTGTCTAGATTTGCCATAGCTTTCCTCCCCAGGAGCAAGCATCTTTTAATTTCTTGGCTGCAGTCCCCATCTGTGGTGATCTTGGAGCCCAGGAAAATAAAATCTGTCACTACCTCCATTTCTTCCCCATTTATTTTCCAGGAATTGAGAGGGCCGGATGCCATGATCTTAGTTTTCTTAATGTTGAGTTTCAAGCCAACTTTGGTAAACTTTACCTCCAACATGGTAAAACATGGTCCAACATGGTAAAATTTACCTCCCTGTAAATTCGAAAAGAATATTCCATAGAAAATTGGAAGCAGGAATAGATATAAAAGTTATGTTGCATTTTCTTGCCTAATTACAATATGCCCTATATTTGGTCATTGTGATCTTTAGAGAGCTTAGCATTATGATCATCAACTTGGCAATATTTTAATTTCCTGAAACTTGAGAATATTATGATTATTTACATGCCAAAGAAACAGTAATTATTATTTTTTGGCTTTTTAGGAAAGTTTTCAGGATACAACATTGTGAAATAATTGTAGTGCAGCAGAGCCTCTAGCTGTGTTAAGACCTTACTCCAAAACATATTTAGCAAGTTGAACAATCTAGTCTTAGCATGCATAATTTAGTTGCTGCTGATTTTAAGGAGCTGGTTCCAATGCAGCTTCAAAATACTTTTTCAAAAAAGGGTATAGTCTATTGTTTTGTTGTCAGAATCTGTTTCCATCAATTAATGACAAAAAGTGCTTCTGATCTTAAAGTGAGGATAAAATGATGCCAATAGTGTCTGCTCTTTTTACAGGCAATTTGACAGTTTTTGGTGCTTGCCAGCCTTGTATATTCCTCTGCTATCTTATTCCTTCCAAATGCTATCTGGCAGTATGTTACTAAGAAATTAGCCTGCCTCCCTACTACTGATTGCCCAGATGGACATCTTAGAAAGCTAGAGGAAAGCAACTTGACAACTGGAAGTCAGCCAGTTCTCAAGAAAAATGCATTGAATTGCCCATAAGGCAGCAAAATGTTAAAGAATTAAAGAAACAGAAGGTGTCAATGCTAAAAGAGTTCTGGCTAACAAGGTGGTAAGTTTAGGTTCAAGTTAACATTTTACAAATATAACTCGATCTAACAGTATCCCACAGAATACCCAGAGGGTGGACGGAAGCAGCGTTATTATTTCTTCCATTGCAGCAATACATTCTATAGTCATTTCTCATTTGCATATTTGAATTTGGATGGATGGCTCTCAAGCACAGTAATGGCAGTACATTTAAAAATAACATGTTTTGCGGTAGATGGTTTCTGATTTTTGGAGTCCGTTCAGAAACTCTTCATGGCATTGTTGTTGCTCAGCACATCCAAGCCGGTTATATGGTTCAGTAAAAGAATGTGAAATTCAACCACAGTGGTTTGCATTATATTGATTAAATCATAAACACTAACAGTTCCAAGCTGGAAGAACTTATTTCTTAGGATCCACATAAAATTTGTTCAGCTATTGCCACATGGCAACCTGTATCATCCAAAGGGTATACGTGATAGAGATCAGATCTGGTTCTCTTCAGGTAACACTGTTTTGTTTATTTTAAAATGATCAGATTCTGGGCCCTTCCGAAGTACTACAAGCTACCCAGAGTCTCTCAGGAGTTAGACACCCTCTAAAATGAATAAATAAATAATTCATAAATAAATAAAAAACATTGCAATGTACTATGCAATTATGCAGCCACCAAACTCCCTGTTCCAGCATTTTTTTTACAGTCCTCCTACTTGGCCAGCCAAGCTCTGGATTTTCATGATAGACAGGGGTGGGGGGGGGAAAGAATGGCAGAAGACCTAAATAGACCTAAGGAAGTGATGTACAACTTTTGCTTGGAATTTGGGTACAGTGGATTTTATTTTAATTTAGGCACTCGATGTGCTTTATCTATATCTTAAGAAGGGTCTCAACGTGGTCCTCTTTTATGACATATCTACCTAGGTCATAATATATATTTATTTTATATAATACATAAAACCCAAAAGTGGAAAGCTTTGTCATCACTTATCTTTGTAGCCCTACCTAAAAGAGATGCTAAAGGCACTTGGCTCTGCCATATTTTTAGGCGCGTATAACTTTGTAGAGTTTCCTGTAGATGAAATCAATACAAAATATGCCCAAACCCCTGGAATACTTGGAACCCTTGGGAGAATCCAATGCATAAGCATCAACTTTATGCACCAGGCCATTAGTGCAAAGTAAAAATAATAAGAATTTGTAATGTGGAAAACACAAAACATAGATTTTAAATTCCAGTGCTACATATCAGGCTGGTGACATAAGCTGAAACTCAGAACAAAAATCCATCTAAATAGTTCTGAATTTAAACACTGGTTTTCATCCTTTTGGGACACTTTATGCTTTAGGCAGAGCTTTTCTGCAAGGTTTTACACTGTATATGTGCATATTATACCTCCAAATTGCCTCCAAGCTGACAATCTTTCTGGTGCATTATGACTTTGTTGCCAAAGATCTACCTAGTCAAATTAAAAATAATCCCTAAAGAAAAGAAAAGAGAAGAAAATTCGACATGGCCTATTGTGAAGAACCTTTGACCTTCAGAACACATTCAAATCTTAAACTAAAGCTGCCAAGAATAACTCAAGTCCTGTGCAAATAAGCCAACATCCTGATTAATAAATGTGCTATGTTTATGCTGCGACGCCTTTACAATGTTTTATGTTCCTACTAATTTATTTGAAAGTTTTAACCTCTTAGGCTATAAATTCAACAGCAGTGGATAATGAGTGCTTGAGAAATACATTATATATTCTATAAATTCAAAACAGAACAAACAAACAAACAAAATGCTTGCAGTTTATAGATCCGAATGAATAAAAAAAGCATGACGGCAAGTTAGACGTATTAACCTTTTCATAAATTCTAATCCCTAATCCCTATATTCAATTCTCTAAGAAAGGAGGCATATAGTATTAGAGCCCTATATAGAAAATTATAGGCAATCTGAGAAGGCAGGGTGTGGGAAGAGTCATCTAGGCTTGTAAGTGTGTTAGGTAGGTTTCTTTTTGTAGAATCCTGTTATTTAGATTTCAGATTTCCAATTCCGTCTGGGGGAAAGAAAAAGAAAAAGAAAAAAAAAAACCTCTGGCACGTGCATGTGTTTGTGCTTGCCTCTGATTCACAGGGCACACATGGACAGACTTTATTCGCTCATGGGTCTCTATTAGGCTGCTGTTGAGTAGTTTGGTGGTATTATTCAGACAATATTGAAACGTTCCCAAATGAACTTTGCAGGGAGACATTTTCATTCGCTGCCTCCCTCCTCATGCATATTAAAAAATGGTATGCAAGGCCTCATTTAATTCACTGATTTTACATTCGGATCACTTTCTCTTTTACAGCTATTTTTACCGGGCTTCATTAATCTTTGTTGAATACAATGGCATACATCTTTAATGCGGCCGCTGTCAAGTCATATTTCAGTAAGAGCTGCAAACTGAATGACAGCAAGCAATATTAATAAATTTAACATAGACTATATCAATTTTTAACAGAATGAATGTGGAAGCTAAATGTATTATTTTTCATTTAAATCATAGGGTTTATCACCAGTTAAGTAGCAGCGATTTCAGGAAACTTGTGACGTGCCGTACAAATAGATTTACATCTCATTAATAAGTAAATTAGGCAAATGCCTTTCAAGTTCAGACAAGTACATAAGTGTAATCTCCATATTAAAGGAGTAGTCTTTGATAAACCACGAAGGAATTGCAGCAGCCAACTATATGACATGCTGCTGGAGTCTGAACTCTTCCACATTCCCACCTTTAATTATACTGGTTCATTACTAAAGAGATAAGTGTCTCTCCAGTTAAGATTCTATAAATGAACAGCATGAGGGTACCTCCCAAATCATTTTTGAAGAAACTGTGAAAAGGTGGTAATAGTTATGAAAGAAAATGCACACGCAGACATACACATTATCATCTCTTTCTTCCTTTTCTGTAATGACAATAAAATATTGAGACAAATTATGAGAGAGAGAGAGAGAGAGAGAGAGAGAGAGAGAAATAGTTAATTCAGAATGCTATTTTCTTAAGGCCAATAAAGACTGGGAAAAGAGAAAGACGGGAAAAAACTTGCAATTTTCAACAACGATTTTTCCTAAATCCCAGTCGATATAATTTGCTGCAAAAATGTAAACTCAAAGAGAAGTTCTCTGTCTGTATTAAATAAAAAAGTTATGGTTGGTAGGAGACATGTTTTTGCAGTAGTTTAAGTGATTATAGGAAATTACATGCAAAGCCAGAGTTCTGATCCTAAGTTAATTTATAATTGGAAAACACTTATTAATTAACTTTGGCATTCTAATTAAGAATTAGAGAGCTGTGTGCTAAAAAGCAAGGCAATACTCAAATGTCAGAAGGTTTTTCAGAAATATTCTGACAGCTTTCTGTCCACTTTTTTTTTTTTTTTTTGCTGAAAAATTTCCTGAAACAGTTACATGCTGTTCGCTAATCAGAACTGTTTTGGAATGTAAATATCTATAGAAAAAAAGTGGCTAGAAAATAAGGATTTGTTTTCAGAAAAAGCTACAGTGAGTCTCATCTATGTTAATGTGTACTTTTGAAATGCAGGATTTGAGTCCACTGGAGGCAAAGAGATTGAAAAACCTTCTGCCTTGTCTAAATGGGCAAAATGTTCTCAACAATATACTTGCACTCTCCCATTAACATTAGCAAGAGACATTTCATTCATGCCCATACAGAAAATGCAAAGATATGTAGAAACAGACGGAAAAGAGGGGCAATTCTGCTGCTCTCGTTGCCTAGCATACATTGCTATAGTTATATAGTTGTTTTTAGAACTATATAAATATAGTTCTATATATAGCTGTATTTAGAATATATAGGGTTTTACAAATTTATCTGTGCTTACAGATAAATTTGAAACACTTTCTTCTTTCTTATCTTTTGTCCCTCTTACGGCATGCCCTCTCATTATAAGATGGATACAGCAGTTGTCTGAAATTACTGTTGTGCTTCCTGATATTTTATTTCATAGGGAAGATCTATTAAAAATATTAAAGTATATTGGCTTTCTGTGTGGCATGTTAAAATATTTTGAAAAGATGTTAACCCATTTAGACACATTTGCGTTAATTTCAAACATGGTTACATGAAAAAGGAATGCCCAGACATATTTTTCACATTAAATAATTATTAAAAAGTAAGTGAAATTTATTTGCTGCCCATTTCTACTCTAGAAAAAAATATATTACTTTGCTTATGACTTATTTACTTATTTAACAAATTTATATAGCCACCCATTTCAGAAAATGCGACAATACACAAAAACAATAAACACCACAAAACACTAAGTAAAATCAGAAAAATACACACACCCAAAAATCAAGTTGGCAGGGGAGACAAAAATTTCTAGTTAGGGTTTAACTTCATAAAACAGTAACTTCACAGGACCATTCAGACATAACATTAGACTTTACAGGATTGTTCAAAGAGAACAATTCACTTTCTTTCTTTTTGCATTAAGAATAATTGTGGGTCAGGGGATAGAACACATAGTCTCAGTGCAGAAGGTGCTAGATTCAATCCCCGATTTCTCCCCATAGATCTGAGACAGGCTCCCAATTGAAACCATATTATTCATCTTCATAAACAATAAGAAGCCAAATGGAACAATGGTCGGAATTGATACAGGGCAACTTTCTATGATGCTAAATTGTGTTTTGTCTGAAATGGAAACTGAGTTTTTGGTTGAATGTTTATAAAACAGAACTGTTGGTTTTGATGAGAGACCTCAATCTCTATAATGCATTGTTTAAGGTGTTACATTTAAATCCCAATTCCCAGAATAAAACTACAAGATTGATTGCCCATAACTATGCTGTTGCTTGTTGGTGAACCACCTGAAACATTTCATAAAAAGTTAAGGAAAGTTAAGAATTTTTTTTTAAGCAGAACACAGCTTCATGACTCTTGGAAATATGGAGCTTTGAGCAGTTTCATCATCATCATCATCATAACTGTTTTACAGTATATCATCAGCATCATCATCATCATCATCATCATCATCATCATCATCATCATTTTAGCCATTGTCTATCCACTGCAGGATGAAGGCCTCTTATGCTTGTTTCCAACAGTCCTGAGCTTTCTTTTGCCAGTTTAAGCAAATTCAGTGGTATCAGGATTGCCTTAACTCTTGAGATGGGAAAAAGATGCTTCGGGCCTTAAACATAGAAGGAAATATGAGCAATCCTATTCTAACTACATTCAGACTATTATATTGAATAATCTACAGCCCCCTTTGCAAATCTGATAGTCATCAGTTGGCATCTAAGCCATTCTGATTAGGAGTGGTGAAGTTTAATTTCAATATATTTACATAGTACCATCTAATGATTGCTCTAGAATCATATATTTATCCCATAACTGTCAACGTCCTGTTTTCTGCAAATATGATTAGGCTTAATAACGTTAGTGTTAAATGTAGGCATAGGATAGGGGTAGTGAAAGGTTTAGGGTTAGGTTTAGGGCTAGCGTTAAGTTTGAGATTAGGCCTTGGGCTATGGCTAGGTTTAGGTTTAGAGTTAGGGTTAAGGTTAAGGTTAAGGTCAGGATTAGAGTTTGAGTTATGGTTTGGGTTATGGTTAGGCTAGGGCTAGGGGTTGAGCTAGGGTTAGGGTTAGTATTAGCTCTCACCCTAATCCTAATCCTAAACCTAATATTAACCATAATCATAAATCTAGCTGTACCCCTCACCCAACCCCTAACCATAACTCAAGCCCTAGCCCTAGCTCGAGCCACATGGTAACCCTAGACCAAGCCATAGCCCTAACCCTAAACCTAAGGCTAATTGCTAACACAACACTAACCCTTAACCATAAACCTAGTCCAAGCAGTAACCCTAACCCTAATCCTAACTCTAAACCTAACTTTAACCCTGACCCTGACCCTAACTCTAGACCTAGACCTAATCCTAACCCTAGCTCCAGCCCTAACATTAACACTAAAACTAATGCTAGACCTACCACTAGTCCTAACCCTAACCCTAACCCTAACCCCAACCCTAACCCTTACTGTAACCCTTACCCTAACATTACCGAACATGAAGACAAACACAAATCCTAAAACCTAACTGTAAACCTAACTCTAACCTTAACTCTAACCTTAACTCTAACCTTAACTCTAACCTTAACTCTAACTCTAACTCTAACTCTAACTAACTCTAACTCTAACTCTAACTCTAACTCTAACTCTAACTCTAACTCGAACCCGAACCCTAACCCTAACCCTAACCCTAACCGTGGCTCTAACCGTGGCTCTAACCTTAGCCCTAGTTCTAGCTCTAGCCCTAGCTCTAGCCCTATCACTAGCCCTAACCCTATCCCTAATCCTAGCCCTACCACTAATCCTAACCCTAACCTTAACACTAACCCAAATTTGAAGACGAAGACGAACCTTAAACCTAACCGTAAACCTAACCCTAACCCTAACTCTAGCCCTAGCCCTAGCCATAACCTGAACCCAAACCCAAACCCAAACCCTGTGGCCCTAACTCTAGCCCTAGCCCTAATATTAACCATAACCCTAACCCTAATCCTAGCCCTAGCCTTATGCTAGCCTTAGCCCTAACCCTAACTCTAACTCCTCTAACACGAAGATGAAGATGAACCCAACCCTAAATGTAACATCTAAATCTAAAACCTAGCAGTAGTCCTAACCCTAACCCTAGCCCTAACCATAACCCTAAACTTAACTCTAGCACTAATCCTACTCCTAGACCTAATCCTATAATCAAGCTGGTTTTGTTAACTAACTGCATTGGCTTTTTGGCTGCTGCTGCATACTGCTTGCTCATATTTAAATGATTGTCCACTAGGACTCCAAGTTCCTTCTCATAGTTACTGCTTTTGAGCCAGGTTTCACCTAATTTAGAGCTGTACATTTGGATTTTCTTGCCTATGTGTAAAACCTTACTTTTGTCTACACTGAATTTCATTTTGTTGGTTAGGGCCCAGTCTGTCAAGATTCATCTGGATATTGAGCCTATCAACTGGGGTGTTGACTATTTCTGCCAGCATAGTGTCATCTGCAAATTTGATAAGTTCTCTTCTATTGCCTCATCTAGATTATGTTTATGGCTATGTTTTGCTTATTTATATCCATTTTTTGTGCCATTTTTTTCATGTGTCCTGTTTTTTTGCACTTGTTGACAAATAAATAAACAAATAAATAAATAAATAAAATAGATCATTTATAAAGATATTGAAGAGTACCGGCCTAAGATGGAACCTTGGAGTACCCCACTGCATACTTCCCTCCATGCAGATGTAGTTCCATTCAGGGCTACACATTGACTGCGGTTTGTCAGCCAGTTACAAATCCATCTGATTTCCTGCTTGAGCAGGGTTAGGGTTGGACTAAAAGATCTCCAAATGCTATTCTGTTATTCGCCTCTCCTCTCCACTCTTCTCTTCCATTGCTAAGTTGGCAGTGGATCAGGATAATTTTTAGAACTACTGTGAGTAATTTAATGTAGTATCTCTAACAGTCTTGAAGCGTAAGAGATAGAAAATTGAGTTTTTAATTGAATTAAATTTAGATCCTGTATTTTTGTTTATTCCCAGCCTCCAAAGTCAAGAGGGTTTACAGCAGTAAAAACAATAATACAAAATAAAGTTATTATAGTTAAAATCAAAATTAATACATTATTAATTAATTAATAATTTAGAAGTTTCATGAAATAGGTGTATTTTTAGCATTTTTCTAAATTCTGGAAGAATGTAGTGAAACATTGCTTCTTAGAAAATATACTCCATAGTCTGAGAGCTCCACAAGAGAAGTCCTTAGCATAATCAATGGTCAAACTTCTAACAACCATTAGAAGAATTTATCTTACTAACCTACGGTACTAGGCAGGTTCATAGCAGGAGAGGCTGTCTTAAAGATAATGAAGTGCTTTAAACATCACATCAATGTATACTAAACAGAATTTTATTTACCTGCAGACATCTAGTACAAAATACAAAATGAAACATTCAACTTTTGTATCTTATTTTGATAATGAAGCCAGTTTATCTAGTGTTTTTAGCTGGAAATTGGAAAATCATTTAGTTGAATATTGAAAAACTGTTTATTTAATTAGTTCAGATTAGAACACTATATTCTTTATGATTTCAACATCTGGAAGCAGCACTTAAGACTTATATTTATATTTAACATGTACTCTATGTATCTGCATTAAAATTGTAAAATTCTTCCATCTATCATCCCTCTTGACATCCTCATGCAGTGCTCAAAAATTTATACAGAAGACACAACCTGCAGTTCCTAAGTAATCTCAGCAACCTTGGTTAATGGTAATGGCATAAGGTATTAGAGAAAATGGGATAATTCCTTAACTACATTTCCTAAAATCAGCAGAATCAATAGGACTAGCAGTGATTGAAGATAATGAGGTACAGAAACAACAAGATTTCCAGTTCCAGATCGCAATATAAGAGAATAAAAAATGAGGATTTTAGTTTGTAATCTGGTTTGTCAAAAACTGTGATAGAATTAAGTAATGGAAATTGACAAAAATCATTTATTTTCTGCCTAACATCTTATTTATTTAAATTTATTAGCCACCCAACTCAAATGTTTCTCAAGTTTCAGTTTTTAAACATTCTGCTACTGAATGATAAATATTGAAGTAAGCTCTCTGGAGTAACTTTTACTATGGGAATTTGCACTTCAGTAGAAGTTTCCCCATTCCACCCTATATAAGACAAATTGTCAATGTGGAATTTACAGATGTGATTATAATTCTAAATTCTCATATTTCCCAATCATGCTTCCAATATTCTGGCTGGTATTCTGAAAATTATAGTCAGAAGACATCTGAAGAGTTTGGTCAACACTGCAAGAAAGATACAATTCTGACAATATCTGGTTGGGATCTTAAACCTGGAGAATATGCAGCAATGGCAAAAGCAATAGAAGTTTAAAATTAAGCAAGAATTATTCCCACACATAAAATACATTCACACAACATGGCAGATATAATCTCTTACAATCAAGTTTATAAGGACCTTAAATGTCTACAATATGGTAAAATATGTACAAAAGAAGAAAGTCAATAGTTCTTTTTCCTTTTTAAAAAATTATTTTTGGTATCTTAATGCTTGTTAAATATACTTATCTATTTTTTTTCTTTTACTAAAATAATACACCCACCCACCCACCCACCCACACACACACACACACCTATGTGCATACATATAAGGAATAATACAAGGGAGACTTCAATACTATGTAATCAGTTCCAGATTACAACTTTCATTGTACAACAAATATTTTGATACAGTCTGCAATAGTTTATGTTTCCCAACATTATATTCAGGATGAAAAAGTCAAATAATTTTATTCTTGAAATATCGATATACTAAATTTTAATTAATAGTGATAGAATAACTACAACAAAATCACATCTGGAGAGTACGAGATTGATCAAATATGAAAAAAAACAATGCCTCCCCTACCACCATACCAAAAACAGGACCAACCTGTTTATATTTTTCTTGGTATGGAGGGGAATGGAGATGTTTATTTTCAACATATTGTTTTTAGGTACCAGATGCAATCCACCATGCTTTGATTTATATTATATCCTTTTAAAATAATAATGCAAATACACTTTTTTAAAAAAATGGAAGCTATCAGAAGTAAAGAAAAGTGACATTTTCTGAATTGCCTATGTTCCTTGTGTCCTTGAAATATCATCAGTAACACAATTCACCAAGGTTAATTAATTATATCATTTCATTAAAAAGATGAATTAGATGGCACCTGATCAATATATTTAATGAAATGTCATTTATTTAAAAACCATCTCCTAATATTAGAATTTATTTCATGTTTAGCATTCCACAAATTAGGTATGTTGTTAAATGCTATGAAACAAACCTATGCTTGTTCTTTGAAACAGTTGTTGCCATTTTTTCATGTATCTCATTACTGTTTGGAGCAAACAGGACCAAAGGCTTTGGCTATAAACCAGTTGTAAGCAAATGCCTGTAACCACCATAGCATCTTTCAAAGAACACTTTTAAATGCTTTTGCTTTCTGAAACTGCAAAGAGCAAACTTTCAGGGTGCTTCCTTTTAAAATGCAACAGTGTAAAGGTCAGAGAGGAGGAGACGAAACTAGGAGTTGTAATAAGGAAGGAGAAATAAAAAATAATGACAGAAATAAATTGTCATAAGAGAGGATACAGTTATGATTTATTGTGATATTCTACAAATTTGGAGGTGATTAAAAGCCACCTAAAATTCGCATTAACAAGTCACATAAAAATGGAATTAAACTAGTGGGCATAATGTGGCAGAGTATAAAGAAAAATCATGACAGAAATAAATTGACAGAAGAATGATACTATTCAAGTTTTACTCTGCCGCATCACACTGACAGGAGACTAGTATTTTAATTCCAGAGTTGGGGTTGAGTTTTTGGAGTTCATTAAAGGCCCACATTAAGAATCTCATAAAAGTGAGAAGAAATTAGTGACCATAATGTGGCAGAGGAAATAAAGAAACAATAATGACAGAAATAAATTGACAGAAGAATGATACACTTAATGTTTCACTCTGACACCCCCTATTAATAGGCCTCTGGAAGCTGGAGCAAATGTCATTCATATTTTAGCCAAAGTATACCACTAATTAGGCCAGCTTTCTGCACTGGAATTAAATTTGAGATCCCTCACTTTTAGAGTGAGATCATTTGAATTCTAAAGAAAAGAGCTGGTGACAGGGAAAAAAAACTTTCTACTTGGGCTTTTCTAATGAGATAAAATTCCCCCATCTCCCCATTTCCCTACTATAATTGCTGATTATGTTGTTACACAGTAGTGGCACTCCACTCTCCCCTCCCCATCATTATGATTTACTCTGGCATATCAGGGTGCTTCAAACACAGACTGAAGTGGTTTGAGTCTAATTTAGCACTCATTTAGGCCGCAGGTACCAACCAAGGTAAACATTGCATTGCTATAATTAATTACCCCTTAGGCCTAGCCAGGCCATCTCTGTTTCAGCTGACCCTTATAATAATAAGGCTTAGGGGCATATTGTATGTCTTTTGACAGATTAATTAGAAATTCAGCCGTGGAGGTACAAAGCAACTCTGTCATGAATATTTAAATGGACTGACACAAAAAATCATGAAAGGGCTGCTGAACTACATGACAGACAGGGGATATTAGGCAAGTGATTCTAATCAATAATCTCTTGATCTCCTACATATTAATACACTGCCTGCTGTTATTAAGCTCCATAATAAGGAAGGGGAGAGAAAGTTAGTGTAGCTCTGCTGTAGGCCTCCCCAAGCCCCCAGCGGATACACTAACTGACGGCGAAAATGCTCAGAGGAGCCGAGCCTCAGCCTCTTCAATCTAATCCAATCTTAAGGAATGGCAGCTCTGAGCATCACCAGCTGGATAATTATTGGCCCTGACAAGGTGAAGGCGTTTGCAGGCAAATGAGATAGGAAGTAGGATAAGTCCCCAGACCACCCAACACAGGGCATGCTTAAAACCAACCACACGCTACTGTTCAGACTTGTCTGGGCTTTAACAGGGGAAATATGGGAATCACCATGCTTTTGAGTCATGTTGAAGGGTCAGTGACAGTCGAACGCTGGGAGCTTGCTGTTCCTGTTGTTAATGTTAACTTTAACACCAAGTCAACTGGATTTACCCTTGGTCCCTTCGCTCATCTCCTCTAACATCAAGGCCACTGAATGAATTAATCAGGATAGTTGGGCTGCATAGCATCTAAATTCATTATCGCGAGCTGTTCCGATAATCTGCCAAGGAATCAAAGGGGGTGGGGGACCAGTTCGGAGTCAACAAACAAATAGCATTTTCATCTTTGCATCTGAGAAGCTCTTGCTTTAAAGGATGGGGGTGGAGGGGTGAATTGTAAGAATGCAGAGTGCATTCTGGATAAAGAGTGCAGTCTGGATAAAAAGGTGGGGGCATATTGGGGAGAATGATGTGCTCTGGGCATTCACAGGACTAATAAATGTGTGTATGTGAATGTGTATGTCTGTCTATC